>VURO01031167.1:0-10040 GCA_015108175.1 Pelvicachromis taeniatus | reverse complement strand
GACATGCTGTGGAAGAGAGACAGAGATTAATAACAAGTATGGTTGAATGCAGGGAGATCTATTAACACATGGTGAATGAGAAAGGTGACTGAAAAGGAAAAAGTCAATAAATCAAGGGGGTCCCCCAGCAGTCTGAACCTATAGCAGCATCACTAAGGGAGGATTCAGGGTCACCTGATCCAGCCCTAACTATATGCTTTAGCAAAAAGGAAAGTTTGAAGCCTGATCTTAAAAGTAGAGATAGTGTCTGTCTCCCGAATCCAAACTGGAAGCTGGTTCCATAGAAGAGGGGCCTGAAAACTGAAGGCTCTCCCTCCCATTCTACTTTTAAATACTCTAGGAACAACAAGTAAGCCAGCAGTGTGAGAGCGAAGTGCTCTAATGGGGTGATATGGTACTACAAGGTCGTTAAGATAAGATGGGGCCTGATTAAATGTAAAACATTTAAGAGTCAATAAATCAAAACAAAATTTGAAGTGACAAATTCAATTGGATTCTTGCAGTGAATCCAATTTTCCAAAGAATAAAATGATAATATTTATGTATTTACGTGCTTGCTCACTGTCTTTTGTTTTCTTTTGTTTGTGTTTTTTTTATGCACACAAATATTCAGATGGAGGCTGAAATGTGCCCTGGTAGTTGTTTTATCTGACACATCGACAAAGGAATCAGAGTAGCACGCATGTCGGCATACATATATTCTCAGATTTCATAATAATTTAACAGTAATTCATCATACTTGGCCACTACTGCTAATCTATTAATTACCTAATAAACTGGCAGCTGGATGAGCCGCCTCTGATATTACAGTAAGATCACAGATTTTTCTTCTCATATGTTGCGGTTTATGTACATTTTAGGATGTTGGTAACCCAGCATGATCGCCAATGTGAAGATGCACTTCTACTGACTGAGAGCACGCCTAAAAGAAGTTGCTGTACATGAACAGTTCAGGACAGGCTTTTGGAAAAGACTGAAACTGCCTCCAGGTGTCTCTTCTTTGGTTCAGTGGAGCAATGTTGTATCCCACACCAACAGCAGATCGTCAAGTCGTGACGTCATGTCAGGCATTTTTCTGTGAACAAGTTTACTGAATAAAATAATGTTTTCCTTTGGGTTTATGCATCTGTCAGATATGTCTAATAAAATCTATTTTTGATGACTGCTCTTTTGTTGTGTGTGTGTTTGTTTGCTTTTTTAAAATCAGTTAAACCTTTAAGCTACATGCTTATAAGCAAGTAGAGCTCGTATGCATGGGAAACCAGCTGGGGGCACACAAGTACAGCTTGCGGAGGGGCGAGCTGCCTGTTGTGCCAAAAGAGGACAGACGCTTGAGTGGGAGGCTCGAGTGTGACTGTCAGCTGAGAACTTACACCGTTGCGCTCAACCTTCAAAGACAGTTGCACACTGAGGTCGGTGGACTCTGAGAAGACGTTAACCTGATAATCTACATCCTTTGGGAGGTCCACCATCTAAACCAGGTAGGAGTATTTTGGTCTGTGAAAACAGAGAGCAGTTTTTCCATGACACAATGAGTTAAAAATAACTGTGAATATGACCACGGAGATATTGTTTTCAGTCGTATATACACATTAAGATTGTCTTCAAAGTACATTTTAATCAGCTTTATTCGTGTTGTCCTTTTAACTGTTCTTCATTTATTTATGTTTGTAAAGAAAGATTTTCACTCGTGGTTAAAATGTATTTAAAAAAAAAAGAAAGAAAAACATTTCCCATGATGCTCAGGGTCATGACTTCTCTCAAAATAGAAGCACCAGGAAAGTTCAGTTTAGGCAAGAACAACAACGTTTGACTTAAGCCTGAAGTAAAGAATAAAAAGCTAACACTACATCACCGAAGCGTGAGACGATCAGATTGTGTTACTGAGACCGGGGGGGGGGGCATATGTCTGTCTGCTGGATGATATGTGACACAGGACGTTAAGTATGTTTTCCCCACAACATATTTGATTTCATCTCTGAGCTCTTTTCCATTGCACTCTTATAGCACCTCGAGCTACTGTGCAAAGAGTCGGGTACAATCTCAACAATAGCTGTCACAAAAAGCCCATTTGCTCTGTAACCCACGGCAAAGGTGGAACTAAAGGGAACTGAAAGAGGAAACTGATCTACAAATAAACTGCATGTACGTCTAAATCACATATGACACTAATACAGCTTTCCATTATGAAAGTATAGGAACAGAAATCTGTTTAAATCTTGTGGTGGGGTTATAAAGGCCTGCAGTCTTGCTCTCAGCATCTTATACTAATCCTGTTAGGGGGAGAGTGAGATGTGCCATCTAATATTTGGTTATGTTATTTTTTTTTAATTGTATCAGCTTGAACACTGCTAACATTAATATTTTGTCCCTTTTTCCCAACAGAATGGAAGTTCGACGTGAGAAAAAGCACACCTGTGGGACGATTTGTCTGAAATATCTTCTTTTTCTGTTCAATGTTCTTTTCTGGGTAGGTGAATATAAAAGTGCAAAGACTTTTTCAGATTAAAAAAGTGACTTTTGAATGATATCATATGAATTCAGTCAGTTGTAATTGTTTTGAAGTTGCAACATTAAGATCACTTATACATTAAAAAAAAAACATACAAACTTTTTCATTTATTTATTGTTACTTTATTAACTGTCACTTCCTTTAGGCTTTAAAAACAGACTGATGTTCTAGTCTCTCGGGGCTTACAGTGAAAGAATGAGGCGTTGTCTAGCATGATCACATTTTACTTATGTGCTGCATTCTTGCTACGAGCATCTGGTTTGAGTTGGGCTGGTAACGGTATGTTCTGTCAGCTGGCAGGTGGGGCTGTGTTGGCGGTGGGCGTGTGGACTCTGGTGGAAAAGAGCGACTACATCAGTTTGCTGAACTCCAGCTTCTACGCAACTTCGGCATACATCCTGATAGCTGCTGGAGTCATCGTGATAGTGACCGGGATAATTGGCTGCTGTGCCACGCTGAACGAGATGAAGAGTCTTTTGATTGTGGTACTGCGACCACGCCCACAAAATACTGCCTGTTACAGAAAAACTGATTTTCCTTAACGGTTTTATTTCACTCCACAGAAGCTGAAATCTTTTTTTTTTTCTTTTTTCATTTGTTCACATGAGAAACCATGGCACTTTTAAGTCCATGTTTATACACTCTCACCACCTAGTTGTGTATTGAAAGTTAATCCCTGGTGACCTTCTGTCTCGTCTGCCTGCATTCAGTGCCGCTCATTATGCCAGGCGTGCCTGTCAGATATGACCGATAAATTCATGCACAGTGTGTCTTTAAGAGTTTAGATATAGAGTGTGGCTCATGCCAGAGGAATGAAGGGCATCACAAGCTGCTGCTTGGACCTAAGAGTGTGTGTGAGAGTGCAAGAGACAGACAGACAGAAGGTCTGTGAGGATATCACTCAGGCTCAGTGGCATATCTCTACGGTCATACTGCCCACAGTCTTTGTAATGAGTAACTTCCTTTCCCACCGTTTAATCACTTATTCTCTGGAGTATGATGTTCCTGTTTTGTAGCCATACACGGATATATTTAGTGACATTATATTCTGCAAAATGATGGCATTTCACTGTATTCATAGACTTTTTTTTGTTATGCCTCTGCCTACAGTATCTGATCTTGTTGCTCTGTATTTTCCTGCTGGAAATCATTGCTGGTGTCCTGGCATACATTAACTACCAAGAGGTGAGGTGCCATACTTTCTATTTGTACCTGTTTGTATATAGAGACAAACGCAAATAGTGACATACAGTTTAGTTTTGCTATAACTTGCACAGCTTCTAGTATTTCTTTTATTGTTATAACTATTTATCATTTAAATTTCACCCAAGAAATTACAATGTTACAATGTGTATATTAATTCTACTTTCATTTCAAGTATATTTCCTAGCTTTGCATCATTTTAATTTCAAATCTAACAACCACTCAGTTGCTGCACTCCTTTGTGAAATGTGTTCTGCATGCTTTTCTGTGCATGTTCATTTGTCCCTTCCCCCCCCATCCTTCTCACGCCTCTCTTTCTTTCCCCCCTTTTTCTTGCTCCAGTGTTTCCCTTTCTGCTACCAGGTAATCTACTGCAGTGTGTTTCTCCTTGTTTACATTCTGACAAGTTGAGCTTATTTTTATTTGCAACGTCATTCGGAGAGTGTTCACGTGAATCAGGGAGTGAGGTCACAGAATCTGTGCTCATATATTTTGAGTTATCTGTGGGTATTGCTCAGGTAGACCGGAATGTTACGGGGGAAGGAGGAAACTTGATCAGGAGCTATTTTTGTTGATGGGAGGTGCTAAAGTGCCTCTCCTGTCTCACAGCTGGATGAGGAGCTCAAACAGAACCTGAAAGTGACCATGCAGCAGAAATATCAGCAGCCAGGAGAGGAGAGCATCACACGGGCTGTGGACAAACTACACCAGGAGGTGTGGAAAAGGAGAATTTGTGTCAGAAAAAGGCTAAAAATTAAAGATTAAAGAGTAATATCACTAAGACTGGACTTCAGTTTTAAGTCTTTAATTATAACATGATTGATAATGAAATTCTGTGTTGGCTGAAATGTTCTTGTTATTTTCCCTCTCAGTTTAAGTGTTGTGGCAGCCACAACTTCTCGGACTGGAGCGACTGTGTGTGGATCCAGGCAGCAGAGAACCAGCGTCTTGTTCCTGATAGCTGCTGTAAAACTCCCAGTGAACTGTGCGGCCGCAGGGACCATCCCTCCAACATCTACAGAGTGGAGGTAAAAACGAGAAAGCTCTCCATCGATGCAGCGTGGCTAAATTTCCACATCATAACAAGATATTATAATTTATTCTTTCTTCCCTCCCTTTCTCATGCTCCCAGGGAGGCTGCATCATGAAGTTAGAGGAATTCCTCTTGAGTCAGTTATATATTCTCGGTGCAGTTGGTATAGGGATTGCATTTCTACAGGTATAAATATGAGATAAATATCTTTAACATAGATAAATATGAACATCTATTTTAATGGAGAAATAATGAGGTCTTTGTGTCTGTTTTGTTTCAGCTTCTGGGGATGATGTTTACATGCTGCCTTTACCGGAATTTGAAAGAAGAGCCGTACTAATTTTGTACAGCCTTCCCATCTATTAATTTTCTTTCAATTGTCCAATTCATGACCGTGGGGATGAGTGCTGGAGCTTATCCTAGCAGTCATATGGCGAGAGGGAGGGCAAACCCTGGACAGGTCACCAATCTGTCACAGGGCTAATACATGAAGACAGACCCTAACCTCATGCACATCTTTAAAATGTGGGTGGGAGTTGGAGTACCTGCAGGGAACATGCAAACTCCACACAGAAAGGCAGCAGGCTGGATTTGCACCCATGATCTTTGTGCTGTGATAATGCTAACCACCACACCGCTGTGACACCCTCGTAGGGGTCACTGTAGTTTTTGAAACATTACAAAATGTAACACAACTTCTATAACGTTTTCCAAAAAAAGTTATTTTTCCACAGTCCTACAATGCTACAAAGTTACTTCAAACACTGCGATGCTGCTGGACAGCACAGCTCATTTGTTCTTGCAAAACAGCTTTGCATGTGTTTATATATCCTTTATTTTAGGTGACAGAGGATTTTTAATTCTTTAAATATATACCACTTATTTTAAAAAGCAGAGCAATATGAGCATGTTGTGGCCGCTTCTCCGTTTGTCTTGTTGATTGCTTTTTTATGTATAGTCTTTACAAATGTATATTTTAAAAAAAATATATATATATAAAGAACTATTTTTCTTTGTTGGATACAAATAAAAGATGCTTGCTTATTATTTCCACCCAAATTCTCAGATCATTTCTCCATGATTTGCGATTGAACCTTTATTTTGAAAATTATAAGCGGATGTTGTTGTCAGCTGACTATACACCCTCCTCTCCTATTTATTTTGCGTCGTCTCACCCGCAAGATTTTTCTTTATAATTTAAAGCAAATATTATTAAAATGTCCGCGAAACCAACCTGTTTGATAGTGGCGAGTGCTTCTTCTCAAGGTGAGCCCATTAGCTTCCCTTTGAACAGCTCGGCTGTTCTCAATCATTCATTAATTTGCCCGTTAGCTTTGACTTCCTAGATCTGGCGCGGCAGAACTAGCGTGAGCTCTCTGAAGCGTTTTATCTCACATGTTTTGTTCATTCAGGGGTGTCTGCGAAATCCTTCCATCAGTCCTTCAGCCTCTGTAGCCCGGTTTTTAACCTGCAGACAGCCACACCTGGGGTAAGGCTCCACCTGACAAGCAAATAGCCGCTACACGAACAGCCGTCGTGACCTCAGCGCGTGCCTCCGCTCTTACGTAGACAGTGTCCACGACAACTCCGTAGATTTAAAAAAAAAAAATAATAATAATCACAAGAGAAACATAAAGAATTCAAAACTTAAATAAACAAAACTTTTTTTTCCCCCACTTTTTTCTTTTCGTTTGCTTTTTTTTTTTTTTTTTTATTTACTTTTTTTATTTCCAGCAATCAATTCAGTAACATTTTATCACTAAACTTTTGGGGTGATTCCTTGCATGCAGTTTTTATATCCTGGTGAGCCCTGAAATTAAAGTTTATTCAAATAACTTCAAAATAGGTGCCTGTAGAATAGATAGTTACCAAAACGACCTCAGAGTGGTGCTTCTAGCCAGTGGCATGCTACTAAAATTAGAAAGCTTTAAAGTGATGTATCTTTCTGTGTTGTGTAGGATAAATAAAAAAGACCAAGAAGGGGAAAAAAAAACACTGCAGGACAAACGCGTACCTCGTTTCACTGTGACGCCCATTGTCCCTTTGCACTGGAAGCATCACATTTACACATATAAGGTTGTTACTAAGAAAGTGTTTTTTCCTGGAATCCAAATTTGTAATAAAATTGCAGCTACATTGCCAATCATAAAATCCATTTTTTCTCCTACTGGTAGCTCATCCTGCCAGGGCAGGTAAAATGATCAGAACCCTGAGTTTAAAATATTTATCAACCACCAATTTCAGGAATTTAAATAGTATCTCAACAAAGATACATTAGTAGATCCATGTTTGTAGAGATGGAATAAAATGCCATAAAAAAAACTTTTATACCCTGCTTTCACCTTACTACTACATACTTTGACTGGACTGCAGATATCTGAAAGGTGACGGACATGCACTTAAGACGCAACCCAGTTCTTGTCCACTTTGTGGTCATTACCCCGGGTGTGTGATGTTACCCTACACAAAAGTGTTTCTGTGATTGCAGGGGAAGCCAATAGACTTTGTTGGAGTGGATGAAAGCACAGCTAGATGGGTGCAGGACTTCAGTGTGAAACCCTACGCAACACCAGCCAAACTTGAATCCATAGATGGTGAGAATATTTATTTCACGCCCATTTAGCTGTTTTCATGTCTGCTACTGCTGCTTTAGCTACCATCTGCTCACTTGTGTCACGATGACCCCCTTTAAGGTGCCCGATATCAGGCGCTGCTCATCCCACACTGCCCTGGAGCGCTGAACGACCTGGCACACAGCGGATCTCTGCACCGCATTCTCACGCACTTCATCTCTCAACAAAGTGAGCTTGAGGCTCGTTTTAACCTCTGGATGTGTTTTTTGTTTGTTTGTTTTTTATGAACGCATGTACATGCAGTTTGTTTTTCCACCACCCCCCTCTCTGTGCAGAGCCGGTGTGTGCAGTGGGACAGGGAGTGTCTGCACTGTGTTGTGCCACTGAAGGACAAAAGTGGATTTTCAGTGGCTACAGCTTAACAGGGGTTAGTGTTTGGTGAACTCACTAGGGGAAATATAACCCATATATCTGTCCAACTATCACATGTTTGCTGTATTTAGTAACACCAACTTGTTGATCTTAAAAGCCTTCAGTGTTTGAACTGGTGCGCGAACCAGATTTTGCCAACCTGCCCTTGATTGTAGAAGACTTTGTGAAAGACAGCGGTGGATCATACACAGGTGAGCTGACCCTGCCAATGACAGAAGAGTCAAATACCAAATAATTCTTTCTAAAAATCATCTGATGTTCGTCTCTGTGGGTTTTTTTTTTTTTTTTTTTGCAGCAAGTCAAGAAGATGCCATGCACGTGGTCGTAGACAGACACCTCATAACTGGACAGAATATGCAGTCAACATTGCTCGCTGTAAACAATCTAATCCTGCTCTGTAATGCCAAATAAAAACCTGAAAGAACACACGAGGAACGCTCAGATTCGACAGCTTTGTCGTCCCACTTTTATATTCATGTAATTAAACATTTATTTTGAACAAGTATCAGAAAAATGCTGGGTCAGAAAGAGATGTTTGACAAAACTGCAACATACCACTTGGTTATTTGTTGATGCTGTTATTATAAACCTAATAAAAGCAACACAGACTCATGTAGATTTAAAAGAATAAAAAAAAAAAAGTCAGGAGCAGATGTGTTGTTGCTGATGGATGAATCTTTTTAAGAGCACAGATGATTTTAGGCGTTGGACTGAAGCGATGCTGCAGATGTCCGAAGGCCTCCAAAGATAAATAAACCCTTTCATTTAAACTGGATACATACTGGTAATCATGCAGCTTCTTTTTTGAATGCAGAGATGTTGTGTACTAATCTGTACCTTTTTTTTATTTTTTTTTTATCGTATCATTACAGAAAAGAAATAGAATACACTGAAGTACCTTTTTTTGTTGTTGGTTGCAGATGCCTAAAAATAAACTGCTGTGTGATTCAAGATCTGCATACATTCAAGTCCCTCAAACAAGTTGAGCGTTAACTAAACGCTGTCAGTGGCTCACTGCAGATGTCGAAACAGGAAAAACGAAAACGGCACTGACTTCAATTACAAAAATAATAATAATTGTGTCAATAATCCGAGATTCACAGTGTTCGCCAACAAGTCCAGCTCTTATAGCAGATCGTAGAAATAATCCAGTCCTTGTCCCAATTCCCATAAGGAAATTCCTGTTCCCAGTTCAGTAGCTAAAGAGATCCTCAGGTAAATTGCCTGTAAAACAGTTGCAACAATATTAATCACTCATTGACGATGAACGCTCCTACTATTCTTTTAATTGCAGCAGTGAACAGTTTTACCTTCAGTGAAGGGTAGTACACCACATGCTTAACGGCATTGTTCCTAAAATAAAAGGCAAAGGATACTTCATTAAGAAAAGCTCTTGGGACATTTAAATGACCTCGAAATATGGCTTAAGCCCTGATGTTTTATTGAATTAATACCTCTTGTAAGTGAAGTAATGCTCTGCAGAGTATTCATCCCAGAGAACCTTCGGCCTGTGTTCTCGCAAAACCTCGATGTACCTGCAGGAAACCACAGACGAGTGCAGTAAGAAGGTTATATCAAAGTTTTCAATCGATATTTTACTCCGGCTTCTCATTTTTCACTATAAATAAAAAGCTCATGCTACTTGCGGTCAGAAAATTACGTTTAGTACTGCCATGTGGTGGCTCAAGACTTTTTTAATCCATGCAAACATACATGGAATTACCGTAATTTCCAGACTATAAGCCACTACTTTTTGCTGCTTATTGTCTGGTGTGGCTTTTCTAAGGCTTTTTCGTGATTTTTGTGACATCGTAAGAGGATTTGTTTTGGTTTGTTCCGCCATTTTGCCTGGCGGAAAGGCATGTGATCAGACACATGTTGGTCACATGTCCGTCCGCCAACCAAAGTAGTGCCGTACGAATTAGCGCGAAAAAGAGACTAGATTAGCAAGCTGGCTCTGGCTGGCCCTGTACCCATATCTGCAGCAGGTCTCCAAGGTGAACAGCCTCTGGCATGTTAGAACAAGGCAGCTAAGGGAAGTCGGCAAGTCAGATCCATAACTTCGGGATAAGGATTGGCTCTAAGGGCTGGGTCGGTCGGGCGGGCGGCGGTGCGCGGCCCACTTTGCGGGGCTCTTCCGAGGCTGGTGGAGCAGTCGCTCTGCTGCCCTCCCCTCCCCGCAAGGCGGGCCGTGCACCGCCGCTACTAGCAACGAGCCCGCTAGCGCTACTAGCCCGCTAGCGCTACTAGCCCGCTAACGCTAGAGCTACTAGCCCGCTAGCGCACC
>VURO01031161.1:0-15322 GCA_015108175.1 Pelvicachromis taeniatus | reverse complement strand
CTGTCAGAGGCCAGAAGAAGATCATGTGTAACCTTCACTAAGGCTGTCTCTGTGCTGTGATGGGCTCTGAAACCAGACTGAAACTCTTCAAATAAGCCTCTGCAGATGATCTGTTAGCTGTTTGACAACTACTCTTTCAACCATGTGTGAAATGAAAGGAAGGTTAGAGATTGGCCTATAATGAGCTCAGACCGCTGGGTCTACAGATGCTTTTTAAGTAAAGGTTTGATAACTGCCAGCTTGAAGGCCTGAGGCACAGAGCTGATTATTAGTGATCGGTTGATCATATTTAGGATTGAATCATTAATTAATGGCAGGACTTCTTTGAGCAGTCTTGTAGGAATGGGGTCTAACAGATGTATTGATCTTTTAAAGGAAGTAATTGAACTATATATCATTGAGGAAATGCCAGTAATTGTCTTTTGTGATTTGAAGTCTGTTTTTTAACTAGTGTGTGCTCAATTATGGGACTTTGCAGGAGTGCTGGAAAGTTTTATTCCAGCCAGGGGCCTGAAATTGTTTGATGCAAGCTGTAAATGCTTTCTGTTTTTAATATCTCGGGGCTGCTAATATATAGTCTTTTATTACTTTTCCAAATCTTTCCTTGAATACCTTTTTTGTCTTACATTTTTCTTTTTTTCCCTCTTGTTGGGTCTGCAGTATGGAGACAGTAGGGAGTTTCTATGGCGACTGGCTCGAGCCTACAGGGATATGTATGAGTCCACTGAAGACAAACAGGAGAAGAAGACCTATGCACAGCAAGGTAATGGACAAACACATACTGTTCATGTGGTGGATTTTCTTTTAAGGTTCGAGCGCCTCACGAAACCCCAAAGCTTCAAATTCTATTAGTAATTTAGTGGTTAAGTAATATACTTACCATCTGAGATACTTGGCTTCAGGTGGTCAGCGTCTCACTAACTTTCAGCTCTGGTGGATTGAATGAATAATTGCTAGACTTCTGTATACGTTTCCATGCTGCCACGTCAGACCACAGGCTGTTGTTAACCTGTGAGCTCATGTTGCAGGTCGAGATGAGGCGGAGCTGGCCCTGAAGAAGAATGGCTTGAATGCAGAGTGTCACAAATGGTAAATCCCCACGAACACGGAGCTTCTAGCGAGCACTGCGTTTGAACTCCATTTGATGTTTGTGTTTGTGGCTCCAGGTTTGCCATGCTGGCTGGACTGACCTCACACCATGAGAGCATGCACAGCAAGCTGAGGAGTAGCTGCATATTGAAGGTAAGAAAGGCAGCATGGCAGCAGTGTGACAGTGGGGTGGCAGGGTAAGCGTGAGCTTATTGTGATCACCCCCCCTCCCCCTAGGAGCACCTGGACCGAGCGCTCGCCCTCAGAGACGATGACCCCATGTGTTTCTACCTGCTTGGCAGATGGTGTTATCAGGTGAGTGGACCTCTCACACACACCTGATGTCAGACATTTCCAGGCGCTTCATGCTGTGTGTGTCTGCAGGTCGCCACTCTGGACTGGTTGGAAAAGAAGGCATCTGCTGCCCACTACCAGAGCACCCCCACCTCCACCCTGCATGACGCCCTTGAGAGCTTCCTCAAGGTATGAATCTCCTGACTTTTGAGTGTTTGGGGGGGGGGGGGGGTGTCAGCCCTCTAGTTCAAATCAGTGGGAGTCTGGTGAGCCAAAATATATTGTGCACATGGCTTACTGCACATCATTGCCAGAACCCATGTATGTGCTGTACACTCTGGCAGTGTGGAGTATGGATGGAGGAGGGCTCAGTGTAACAGACGGGGTTCTCATCTTCTCCATCCTGGAGAGGAGGGCAGAGGAGAGAGGAGGCTTCTAGAAGGAGCTATGACCAAGGAGGCACAGCTGAGGGAGGATCACTCTGAACTGGTCTTTATGATTGCTTCAGCTCTTGAATGTGCAGCCTGGGAAATGAGAACATTGGATGTTGTTTGTCTCAAATCTTGGTCAGCCTCGTTGTGTGTTCATCTCCGAGCAGATGTGCGACTGCACACACAATGTTTGATGGATGAAATCCTTTTGTGTTACCTTGCAGGCAGAGGAGCTCAGTCCAGGTATCTCCAAGACTGTGAGACTGTACATCGCCAAGGTAATACCAGCCCAGTGTACTGTAGAGTTCTGATCTATGGTCCACACACACTCAGCTCACAGGGACTTCAGTCCAGGCTCACACCCGACAGCAGACTCTTGTGATGTGCAGAAAGTCATGATTTTGTGAAAAATGGAGGTTCACCTTGAATCATTAAAGTTAGTGAAACTGGGACTAGAAGAGAGGGAAATGTTTGTAATGCCTAAATGGTGATGTGAATTAATGGCTCACATGTCTACTGACACGTCTGCTCATTTACAGCCAAAGAAAATGAATTTCAAATGGAAACTGAGTGCACATGTTCAAATGGCAAAAGTCAAGTAATCATCACTGGGCGGTCACAGCAGTGTGTCTGTGCGAACGGTGAAGCTAACCGTGCGAACGGTGAAGCTAACCGTGCGAACGGTGAAGCTAACCATGCGAACGGTGAAACGAACGGTGAAACGAACCGTGCGAACTCTATTATTGTAGGGTCTACCTTACAATGTAAAGCGCCTTGAGGCGACTGTTGTGATTTGGCGCTATATAAATAAAATTTAATTGAAACGAACCGTGCGAACGGTGAAGCGAACCGTGCGAACGGTGAAACTAACCGAGCGGTGAAGCGAACGGTGAAACTAACCGTGCGAACGTTGAAGCGAACGTTGAAACTAACTGTGCGAACGGTGAAGCAAACGGTGAAACTAACCGTGCGAACGGTGAAACGAACCGTGCAAACGGTGAAACGAACCGTGCAAACAGTGAAACGAACAGTGAAACTAACCGTGCGAACAGTGAAACGAACGGTGAAACTAACCGAGCGGTGAAGCGAACGGTGAAACTAACCGTGCGAACGTTGAAGCGAACGTTGAAACTAACTGTGCGAACGGTGAAGCAAACGGTGAAACTAACCGTGCGAACGTTGAAGCGAACGTTGAAACTAACTGTGCGAACGGTGAAGCAAACGGTGAAACTAACCGTGCGAACGTTGAAGCGAACGGTGAAACTAACCGTGCGACGGTGACGCGAACGGTGAAACAAACTGTGCGAACGGTGAAACAAACTGTGCGAACAGTGAAACGAACGGTGAAACTAACCGTGCGAACGGTGAAACGAACCGTGCGAACGGTGAAACTAACCGTGGCACTGGGTTTGCCTTGCAGTGTCACAGAGAGCTCGGGAACATCTCTGAGGCCACAAACTGGGCTGAGCTGGCTCTGAAGATGCCTAGAAACACCGAGAATGTAAGGGCACACACTCCGTCCACATTTCAACTCACGGCTGCAGCATTTTCACCATAATGCCGTCTTCATGGCCTTTTCTATTGAAAGGATGAAGAGACATGTGAACTGGAGGCAGAGCTTCAGGGTCTAAGTGGCAGGAACAGCTGAGCAGCCCATTCGTACCAAACGCACCCGTCTGCAGGACGCCTTCCTTCACGGATGTGTGATTCGTCTTCTGTCACCATGTTTTCAATCTGCTATATTTAACATTCTTCAGCACCTCCATGTGAATTCAACAGGCATGCTATGTTTGCTTTAAGTGACTCCAGCTTGATGACTAAAGCTGATCCTGGGACAGCTGTTAAGCTTCGAGGGGCGGAGGGAGCTCTGGACTAAGCTCTCCTCTCAGTGGGTCCATCAGCTCGGACCCTCAGGTGTGATCAGGTGAAGCAGACTGGCTTCTGTCAAACCTCATGGACTCCCTGCTGTTTGAAGTCTAAGTGCATGGAGCCCTGTGTGCTCGTCAGTGTGAAGTTAATATTTTTGTACTTGTACTGTTTATGTTGTCTGCTGTGCAGTGAGACACAAACACTGTCCTCAGCACTCAGATGTTGATAAGCACTGTGTGAAATGCAGATAATGTTTAATAAAGTTCTTTTTCATTTATGGCAACACATCAGCTCAAAGCAGAATGAAGAAAGAAATGTACCTGAAATACTTGAGAGTGAATGACTGCTGGCCGCCAGCCTCCAACTATTTATTCATGACTTATTTTCAGTCATGTTGGTGCAATTATACAAGAAACACGTGCCATCAGATCAGGAGCCCCCGACATGTTACAGATCTGTCCAGTTCTGAGGTCCACAGGCCGCCTGCGTCGTCTTTGTCAAACCATTAAATAAACATGAGTGTGAGGAGACAAAGACGGGCGTGTCGAACATCCTGCCGCTTTAGTCCTTGGCATCGCCCACTCCGTCAGCATTGATGGCAAACATGGCTTCTGCCTCGGGCAAGCAGGGCGAGTCATAGATTTTACAGATCCTCGTTTCTCCTCTACCCTTCCTCAGGTACAGGCTGTGAAGAAGAGAGCGCCGTTAGTGTCGTCTTCCTGTGATGACATCATACTGCCATCATGAATATAGAAACGCACCGTGTGGTGGAGGCGTGGGCCAGAATGTTGCCGCCGATCGGTTTCTTAGGATCTGCAGAAAACATGGCTGCTCCATCCACTTGTGCTACCACTTGGTTGGTTATCACCACGGCAACGCCAAACTGTTGACAGGTCGGGCAAAAGTTGTGTGTTAGGTACATACAGTATGAGCCATGAGTGAGGCAGCTTCACCTCATCCACTGTAGAGGTAAACACTTCTAACAGTCACACTTTATAAACTGTACACACACGTGCACACACACATGCACACACACATGTGAAGAAAGTGTCATAGGTTTTACCTCCAGCCCATAGCCTGGAATCATGTAACAAATAGTCCTTATTTACCAAACCTTGGAAAACTGTCACTTTCCAGGTGGAGCACTGTACTGATGTCAACATGTCTCCATCTCTAAATGTGAGCACATCACAGAAATCAGAAGTATGGAGGAATGATTTCAATGAGCTCCTGTTTACTGACAGCATCCACAGGCCTGAGCGGCTGCTGTGTGTCGCCATTAACACACTCCTGAGGACCGACCAACGCCCACACACGGCTCTCAGCAAAGCTGGCCCTCACTACCCATCACCGGTACTGTGACCTTTACAGGAAGGCGAGCAGAGGGCTGGTGGGATGGGGCCAGACTGAAACCTCTCCCGCCACTATTTAGCAAACTTCCTGGATCAGATAAAAACGTCATAACGGCTCCGCCCCTTTGCTCTTTGGGACGTGTCCATGTTAAACTGTAGCAGCGTCATCTTCAGTGTTTGTATTTCAAACGGGTTCATTTGTGAGTCTACAGCAGTGACATTTCAGAGCGCTGGGAATCACTCAAACTGTGGCCCAGAGAGCCAGTGACACAATCCAACGTCCCCTCTTTGTTATTAACGTTTCAAAGTAACACAAAATTAGCTGCCTTTCCAGAAAAACACAAAAACTTTTCACAAGTACAAACCCCGTCTCCTCTTCCCCTCCCACGCTTCTGATTGGATGACATTTCTACACGGTTAGGATTTGGCGTGTTCTTTGCAGCGTTTGACGTCGTTTTTTGTGTTTACATGTGGGCGGGATTTTTGTTAAAACAAAAACAGAATCTGTTTTCAGAAACACCCGTGTACGTGTGGACGTAGCCTTAAATAGCAGCATTTGTGCCCCCACACAGGGGAAACTGGGGGGGGATACCTACCTGGCACCACCAGGTGGAGCCAAAGATGTGCTTCATCATATTTTCTAGTCTCAGGCTTGGTTTGTCTGGAGATGCTTCATCTTCTGCTCTGTGTTGGTGTGGGAGCCCCGTCACCTGTTCATTATGCCAGCAGTGTCCAAGCACTCTGTTAGTCATACCATGCCCCTCCTTCAATGGCTCTGCGCCCCCCACTTTGGGAACCACTGCTCTACTCCATCAGAGTATGAATGTGTGTGAATGTTAGAAGCTCTTGTACAGAATGAAAAAAAGTGAATGAGACAAGTTGTGTAAACTGTGGAGTGAGATGTGACCCAGAGACCTACATTTGTACTTTGAGTATTGTTGACATCTGTACATTACTGCCACCTGGGCAATCACTGATCAGTGAAGTGTACTATTGCAATCAAAGCCTGTGGCTGCGAGCGCCGACCTCGTCCGCCAGCCTGAGCAGCATACGCAGGAAGCGGCCCAGGTGTCCCTGCCGGGCTGACAGCTCTCCTCTGCCCGAGTAGTCGGTCCTGTACAGAGCCGTGGCACTGTCTACGATCAGCAGAGCATACCTGACAAGCACAGGGACAAACGGTATTAGCCTGCACGTTCACACTCAGACGTTACTGTCTTTTACCGTGTGTGTGACACGCCGCCTACCACAGCATTTAAAAGCTAACCTCGTTAGCAATGTCCAGCCCTAAAAAACCTATACGACCATAAAACGACTCAAGACCATGTGTTTCACAGACGACACAGTAAAAACTCTTTAGTCAGTTTCCTTGACAAACCAGTTCAGTTGTGCATTAGAGCGGTGCGATGTGACCACGCCATATTAAAACGCCCGTCATTGATTTCCTGGCGTCCCAAAACGCAGCAGCGTTCACTGCGAGAATAGTCAGCGTGGCACCGGCCGCCAAAACGAATGGGCCCGGGTACTAACCGGGACGGTACCTGCGGCACACCATAGAAGACTGACTCACAAAGAAAATGGCAGCCATCACAATTTACCGTATATCTTCTAGTAGTGGCCTGTCTCTTATTGACACCCATTTCTAATAAACGCCGGGTTTGAAAACGTCACGACAAATAGACGCCGGTCTGTAGTAAACGCCGGTCTCCAATGACCCACCGCGTTTTCCGTGCCTACTACTCTTTTCGTACCATCTGGGCTCCCGCCCTCCTGCAGTAAATCATACGGCAAATATTTTTTCGCGTCAAAAATGCTTTATCATCGGATGCTATGGAGGAAGGAAGAAAGCCAAAACGCCCATTCCATCTGAGAGGGGAATAAGAGCCGGTCTCTTTAAACACCACGTCTACTATTGGAAGATATACGGTATATTTAGAAACGTATGGTTTGATACATTGGTCAAAACATTCGACTTCAGGTACGTGATGCCCAGCCGAAAAGTCGAGTTCCCTCGGTTATGTACGAGTGTCAGTGCAACGCTCACGGTGACCACAGACGACTAAACAAAGCACGGTTGTACGAGCGTGACGGTGCACGTCATCAGAGACGGCACTCTGCAGCTCATGTTTGCAGACAGCATCGATTTCTGACGACCCTACAGGAGCGGCGATGGAGGCCTCGTAAGGCCCTTATTCATTTCATTTTTGAATATTTCAATTACCATATATCTTCCAATAGCAGCACCGGCGTTTATTCAAAAAATTATTTGGTAGGCCCGGCGTTTAAAAGAGACCAGCAGTTGTTGGAGACGGCTCTTATTCCCTTTTCAGACCGATGAGTTCATTTGGCAGTAAAATACAGTATGGTACCATAGTTACGGCCACAAAATGTAGGCAACAACAGCGGATGAACATTTCAGGATGTAACGAAATTATCAGTGGAGATGACCGGCACTTAAAGGAGACCAGTGTCTATTTGTCCTGACATGTTCTCAAACCCGGCGTTTATTAGAAACGGGCGTCAATAAGAGACAGGCCACTACTAGCAGATATTTGGTAAATATATTTTAAAAAGTGTTGTTTATTAGTACAAAGCATTAACTGAATTTACAGAAAAGGCACGGTCACATCGCACAGCCCTAACACCTTCCAGTGATTCACCTCTGTAGGCGTGTGACTGACCTGGACTCCGCCATCATTGCAGAAGCTTGATAGAGCAGCTGAGTCTGGTGGTCGGTGTTGAAGGCCCGGGCGTAGGCCACGTTGTCCAGAACGTCACTGCCTACCAGCCCGTACCTGACAGCACAGTGACACAGACAGCTCCAGTAAGAGTCAGAACAACAGAACTAAATGACGGTCTATAGATGTGTATCCTGCTGCAGTTCTGAGCCACTGACTGACCTCTGACCTGAATGCTGAAAACAAAGGAGCGCAGCACCACCTCACCTCTCGGCAACAGCGAGCAGTCTCTCTGGTCTGAAGGTTCCTTCTGTGTCGATATACATGGCTTTGCCTTCTCCGCCTCCCTGATCGATTGGTAGCTGTGAACGGTCACCATGGTTACAGCTCTGAAGCAATGCTAAAGGTTTCTGAGCGAGCTGCTTTGATCCTCCATAACTTTGTGAACACACCGTACCTGGCAGGTGACAGCGAGTGTGTGGCACAGCTGGGTTTTCCCCGTCCGAAACTCTCCAAACATCTCTGTGATGGATCCCGTCTCAATCCCTCCTGTAGGACGACAAGCTTTGATGTGAGTCGGCGCCTCCCTTTGAACGGAGGTTCTGAACTGTCAAACGGCGTGAAAACGTGCCGAACGGTTCAGTTTTTTGGTTTTGTCATGTTTGATCACTGGTGAACATCTTTGTAGGAACACGCTTCCATATCCAAAACAGTGTTTGAGGACTTCCTCACCCGGACGACTTGAGCATGCATCATGCTTTCATGTCATATGTAACATTGGCTGGTTTTAAGTGTGTTCTTCATTGCTGTCTGTTTGGAGTGCAACACATAATGCTGATAATACACGATGCGAGGTGGCGCCCATTGAAGCAGCACGATTCTGTACTAAAGAATGCATTTGTTCTCAGTTTGTCCACTAAACTGTTCTAAAATGTAACTCAGTATCTGAGTGAGGCTGAGTTTTGGAGCTTAAGCTAATTTCCCCCCTTGTTTAGTTTAAATGCGATCAAACAAGCTTAGGGCATACAACCATCATCGTGTTTGCTGCATAACCATCATGTCATGGATGAAACTAACCCTGCAGCAGCTTGTCCAGCTCCTTGGAGCCTGTAGAGATCTGGATAATCTCGGCTCTCCTCTGGTGGAACTCCGTAGCCGTGGTGAAGCCCATGGGCACCAGCTTGGCAGCTTCAGTCTGAGGGAAAAGGACCAAAGCAATTCAGTTTGAGTCATACATCATCAAAACAACTTTACCTAGTGGGGTAAAGAGCCCACAATATAAATATATAGACATTCAGATGACCCCCTATAAATATGGATTTACCCTTTTCTTTGATGAACAGTACTGGAAGCAGCGTACATAATGTTACACATGTCAGATGGAAGTTTTTACTAGTTGTGCTTAAAGGAATGCTTGGCTCAATGGTAATCTTCTTCTTTAAAGGTGTGCAGATAGACGTGGGTGTGGCTGTGGGTGATGAGACCACATGGAAACATTGATCACTGTGTGGTTAAGTTCAGGCCTGAAATCCACAGCCAGCGCTCTGACCTGGAGCATCAGGTGATGTCTCACACTGGGCCGGGCGGCATCATGGGCATCGGCAATGAACTTGCGTGTAACCATGGCAACGAGTTAGTCTAGAGCCCTGGCTGATTATGTCTGTTGAGTAATCTTTCACAGTGTGTTTTTGACCAACTCCATCAGACGTTCCTCACATCTTTGCACCACCTTCTTCATCTTCTTCATCACCACCTTCGGCCTTCGCCTACTTGGAGTTAAATACCTGCGACCCTCCACCATTTGCTTTTAGAACTGAAGAAGATAATCTTGGATGTGACGTGAAATGTGTAAGACTTAAAGCAGCAAAGACCCTTTCTGTCGTGTGTCCCGGGTACATACGTTCTGACACCACTGTGTTGTTTTCACTGTTTGGTGGCTGCAGACATGCTTTTTATGAGCTCTGGGCTAAGACTCAGAGGTTAATGGGCTACCACACATGTCAGACCTGACATCACAGCCGGTAAAACTGGACCCCCCCCTGCTCCCAGTGTCGTTGGGGCTCTCAAACACTTTTGGGTTTGCCTCTTTTTTCCCAGCCAGTAGCCGCTTACTCAGCAAGTCCAGCAAACACATCAGTGGTGTTAGCGCCTTCTGTGAAATCACAGCAGTAGCAGCAGAAAGCTCGACTCCAAAGGCTTCTCAGTGGACGTGTATGAACACAGAGTGAAGACATGGCTGCGTTTGCATTCAGACTAATGTGGTGGTGGGTGTCACTCTTTGAGGAGGCGTGTTCTGGTTTTTTGGGGCACCTTTGCCTGCAGCCTTCCTGCAGCTGTGAGCGCTCAGGCTGAAGACCATGAAACATTCCTACGATGCATTTACATTACAACTCCTCATTTCCCATCCATCCATCCATCCTCAGCCGCTTATCCTTTTCAGGGTCGCGGGGGCCGCTGGAGCCTATCCCAGCTGTCGTAGGGCCTCTCGTAGGGCGAGAGGCGAGGTACACCCTGGGCTGGGCACAGGGCTAGCACACATAGACAGACAACCATTCACACTCACAGTCACTCCCACATTCACACCTATGGACAATTTAGAGTCTTCAATTAACCAATCCCCACAAACGGCATGTCTTTGGACTGTGGGAGGAAGCCCACTGTCCGGGGAGAACCCACGCAAACACGGGGAGAACATGCACACAGAAAGACCCCGGCCTGATGGTGGAATTGAACTCAGGACCTTCTTGCTGTGAGGCAACAGTGCTAATCATTTCCCGTTTTATAAAATCCATTATGGCCGTCATGGATATTACTACAGAGTAGAAACCAGGTCTTTTCTAACAGCATGCACTGATGTTCAAACCAGCAGCACTTGGAGAAAGTACAGAAGCACACGAACATGTCCCTACAATGTGTGTGTGTTATCTGTCAGATACAAGCACACACAGTCTCCTCCACACAGTCCCAGTCTCGTTCCTTACCAGGATCTTGTCAGCCTTGGCCTCACTGATGCCCTTGATGTTGAGCAGCTCCTTCTTGGGAGCGTAGGCTACAGCTTCAATGGTGTGGAATCCTGCATCCTCCAGCTTTTTGATGTCACTGGCACTGATTCCACATTGCTGTGTGCAGAGGCATCAAAACATTTAAGTAGTTACAACAACAGGAAGACTGTTTCTCCAGTGTCTTGCACTCCAATCCAAACGTATTGACTTAAAAAACAACAACAATATAGTTGAGCCAAGTTCTTTTGATGTAGAAGATAGCAATAAAATACAAAACCACATATTAATTTAAAAAACAAACAACAGTGAAGTACTGTGAACCCTTGGATGCTGCAGACCTGCTCTGGACCACGCTGATCCTGAGTAGTCAAAAATAACACGACCTGGGTTTTTTTAATGCCACCACTCAGCTCTGTTCAGAGCCTGGTTGATAAAGGATGATCAAAACCAATACCTGGTCATTTAAAATGCATTGGTGTGTCTGATATATCGGCCCATTCGAAATCCTAGTGTCTCTTTGGTCTGGTTTAATTTTAAAAAAGGGTTCAAAGTTCAAAGAAAGGTGGATCAGCCAATCAGTGGTTTCCAGCTGGTGCTCCAAGAATCAGCTCGTCCGCCCCCCACAATTACTTCAGTATATTTAATGAGGCCACCTTCCTTTATACTTTGAGCGTTATTGTCACATGATACTTTGAACAAACCATACTGATATTTATTTGTAGCCCTTGCGATCTGAGCATGCAGGTGGATTTGAGATCCTCAGTGATCCACGCCCTGATCGCTTTAAATGGCTCCACTTAAGGTCATGAAACAAAGAAGGTGACCAGCTTTGACCTCACACCTCAATGACAACCACAACTACAAAAGGTGACATGACTAGAGAAGCAGTAAACTGGGTTTAGACGGCACACTTGTCCATCTGTATTTAAGTTTAGTGAATCAAGTCATTTTTACTCACACACTAAATGAACCCTCACTGGCCACAAAAACGACTGAAACCAATGAGCACCGGCCGGCCTGTGCATCCGTTTCTTTGGCCTCTGCGGCGCATCTGTGCCCCCTCTTCCCAGCTCAATGCCACAGCAGCTGGCAGTGATCTGACCAAGAGGAGCCCACCGCTCTAATGCAAACACAAGCAGGTGGCACAGAAATGCACTGCGGACGGATACGTACCTCCAGTCTGCATAGAGGCTGTGGCCCGTAGTTTTCCTCCTCCTCCACCTCCACTCGGGCCTCGCTCCTCATCGCCATGATCCAATGAGAAGCAGGTCGGCTCCGCTCGGCTCGCTGATTGTTTGACGGTTAATACTGAAAGAGCAGTCAGAGAGCTAGCATTGATACTACTATGTTTTAAAAGATCTAAGCGGCTATCCCACCTACACTGTTAATGCCCAGCTAACATGTAACGCTTTTTCTAACGTCGTGAATCCACAAATTAACGTTAACACAATTTAGCGACAAATTCGGTTATTATTTATGTGACCGACAGCCCCGGCGCTCTCACCGCGGAGCTAGCATGTAGTAACAGGAGCAGCCCGCGCACTATGCCGTCACCGTGACTGTGCGAAAACGGGACAAATCCACGCGGATCTACCTTCTTGCAGCTTTCTTGTTTCCCTCAAACTCCTCGGTGTGAATCTCCCGCGCGCACATTCACATTCAATGACGTTGACGTAGACGGAGCCAATGGGCGCGTGAAAGAAGGTTCGCGAGAGACGGAAACCGGAAGTAGGTGCTTAAACCCGCTATTACGATAATATGGAAAGCCACCTAGGCCAAAATTCATCACTTTTTTTTATTACAAGAACTTTATCGAACAGATAGCGAGTACATAACATACGAACAGATGAAGTATACAAGAAAGTAGAACATGAACACAAATAACCAGGGATTTAAAAAGTTATGTAAATACAGGCAAAAATGGACACATATGTATTATTTTGTGGAGTCTGATATTGATTTTATGTACAATTCCACATCCTTAACCTACGGAAGCCGAGAGCGGCCGTATCCGTTAATAATATTTTTCTCTCGTTATCTCGTGATAACGAGTTATTTATCCCGTTATCTCGAGAAAACGGTGGTCCGGTTTTCTCGTTATAACGAGATAAATAAGTCGTCATCACGAGAAAACGTTTTTCTCGTGATAACGTATCCGTTACGGCCGCTCTCGGCTTCCGTACTAAACAAAATAACAGAAATATGGTGTTTTATTAGTAAATTTACATTTATGGATAAAAACATTAGCTAAAAGTATTAACATATTTATCATAAAAACATTTATCATTGCTCTTGGAGAACTTAAAGAAACAGAGTAAAACATTTTCCCATTGTAAAGAAAACTCCTGTAAAATATGGACAATAACAACGCTGCGAACTTCCTCTGTGTAAAAGAACTGCACCAACAAAGATGTGTCACAGTTTCTGGATGATCCCCACAGTTAGTATTCATGTCTCCTTTAACTGTTACCATGGAGTGACTGGCTGGGTCACATTTATGAAGAATTTTAAATGAGACCTCCTTCACTTTATTTACAATGAGATATTTATGGGGATCATCCAGACTGTTTCCAGTAAGATGTGATATATGGGACAGAGTCTTCTATTCTCTTATTGCTGACATGAAGTTCCTGTGTGCACTGCGTTCATGGATAGAGCCTGTTGAGCGCAGGTTATTTAGTTATTTAGTGAGCCAGAACGACACAACACTCTGTGATTGATCACTAACACAGTAAATGTCAAGAAAGCCCTGAAATTAGTTCAATTGTATTGTTCATAAATAAAGTTATTTATTTTTAATCAAATTCCACGCATCGAGAAGGCTTTTACTGTGAAAGAACAGGAAGCTCCTCGTAGAAATGTCGTATTTCCGGTACGACGTCGACAGACCCAATAGCGCAACAGCTCCACACTAGCGGAAGAAGCAGCCGCAGCGCTCCTGTCCGCCGCTACTGCGTAGTGGCTGCTCGGACGGGGTCGTGAGTCTGACGCGGGACTTCCTGGTTAGGCTTTGCTTCTTTCGGGAATTTTAAGTCTACGGACCAACACAGTGTTCATCGCATTACAGCGTTATTTTAACGGCGTTGGTAGAGATTAATTAGATTATCGTCATTTGCGTTAGCACAAAGCTAACATCAGCGTTAGCTCGCTCCAACCATGTCTGCTTCGACTGGATGCTCCCCATCGGGCCAGCACTCGGGCCTTGTTCCCAGTATGTCCATGTTTCGATGGCTGGAAGTGCTGGAGAAGGAATTTGATAAGGCTTTCGTGGATGTGGATCTGTTGCTCGGAGAAATCGATCCAGATCAAGTGGATATAACGTATGAGGGTCGGCAGAAGATGACCAGCCTCAGCTCCTGTTTCGCTCAGCTCTGTCATAAAACCCAGACTGTCTTCCAGCTCAACCATAAACTAGAGGTTAGTGTTTCTCCTCAGGAGAGCGGCTAGTGTTAGCCGTCAGGCTACTGGCTGAAGACACGACTCCGCGGGCTGAATAGTGCCGCAGCAGCAGGGCTCCCTCCTGTGTGTCCTCCCTGTAAACACCGACGTCCATACACGCAGACCGGCTGTGGTCACACGGGTTAGCTTACCCACTGTGATCGCACGGGTTAGCTTACCCACTGTGATCGCACGGGTTAGCTTACCCACTGTGATCGCACGGGTTAGCTTACCCACGGGTCAGTTTACCCACAGCAGCCTTCCTTTGCTCACTGAAGCCAACACCAGGTTTATGTTAGAGTGCACCTCAGTGTCTTTTCGTAAATCACACCAAACTGAAGACGGGCTCGCTGTCATTCATTCACTCGTGTGTGCTTTTGAACACTTCTGTGTTTTCACTATAAAGACGTGATTAAAAGCGTCAGACACGAACCTAAACGTTAGTGACAGAATTGTGGCTTTGAGCTCAGGGAGCAGCAGGCCGGTCAGCTCCAGCACTGTTCAGGCCAATGACGCGTTTCCGCTGAGCTGTCAGGAGCTGTGACGTCAGCGCCTGAACTCGTTGGCATGTCCTCAGCGATGTTTGCTGTGTGATACAGGTGCGAGTGACAGCCACATAGAGATACTGTACCCCTGCTTGTTGTCATAGTGACCAGCTGTTTCACCTGTTAGACAGTGCACATGCCACCCATGCAAGTCAAAAGAAAGTGTGGTTCAGCAGATGGAGCAACCTTCTGCCCTAAACCCGATGGACCTCTGAGGGACCACAGAGGGACCAGAGAGGGACCTCTGAGGGACCACAGAGGGACCACAGAGGGACCAGAGATGGACCTCAGAGGGACCTCAGAGGGACCAGAGATGGACCTCAGAGGGACCTCAGAGGGACCAGAGATGGACCTCAGAGGGACCTCAGAGGGACCAGAGATGGACCTCAGAGGGACCAGAGAGGGACCTCTGAGGGACCTCAGAGGGACCAGAGATGGACCTCAGAGGGACCTCAGAGGGACCAGAGATGGACCTCAGAGGGACCAGAGATGGACCTCAGAGGGACCTCAGAGGGACCAGAGATGGACCTCAGAGGGACCAGAGAGGGACCTCAGAGGGACCTCAGAGGGACCAGAGATGGACCTCAGAGGGACCTCAGAGGGACCACAGAGGGACCAGAGATGGAC
>VURO01031159.1:0-14772 GCA_015108175.1 Pelvicachromis taeniatus | reverse complement strand
CTGTCGATCTCCCGCTCCCTTCTCCCATCACTCGTGAACAAGACCCCGAGATACTTAAACTCCTCCACTTGGGGCAAGGACTCGTCCCTGACCCGGAGTGGGCACTCCACCCTTTTCCGGCTGAGGACCATGCCCTCGGATTTGGAGGTGCTGATTCTCATTCCCACCGCCTCACACTCGGCTGCGAACCGTTCCAAGGCGAGCTGGAGGCCATCACTTGATGAAGCCAACAGAACCACATCATCTGCAAAAAGCAGAGATGAGATCCTGAGACCACCAAAGCGAAAGCCTTCCGCCACTTGGCTACGCCTAGAAATTCCTAGAAAATCTGTCCTGATTGCCTGCTGGCAATCAGGACAACTTTATCTTATTTCTGTATAGTTGTATATATGTAAATATGAATTCTTTCATGACAAAGTTTTTGGTGTAGGGCCCAATTTCACCTAGTGACCAGCAGAAACCTTCAGCCGGTCAGGGATTTTTCCCTGTGGAATACTAACGGCTCTCTAGACCTGTGCAACTGAGACCTAAGTGGGACCAACATGGTCCCACTTAGGTCCACATATAAATTCACTGAACAACTCCTCCTTCAGCTAAATCAACACAAATGGGAAAAAAATATTATTATGATTCTTCAGCAGCAGAAAGTCTGATGCAGGCAGACTCGAGGTAATGACAACATCTATTAATACTGGTTTTCTTACAATGCTTTTCAGTTTAGCGTCTTCTGTTTTAAAAGGGATTTTAAAGGTTCCCTCCTACCAGACGCAGTCATCTGAGCAAGGAAGAGCAGGAAGAGCGAGGTGGCGTCCACCTGCAGGTGACCCCACTGATCATCCCCGACCACTGTCGCGCAGGTCTTGGTATTGTACTTGGCGTGGAGCGAGTCGGAGGTACTCCGGCTGTATTTAAACTTCTCCACCTTATCCAGCTGAGGGTAAGAAGGGTGGAATTTTTTTTTTTTTTAAAGTGCGTGAAAAAAACAAACAAACAAAAAAAAAAACACACACAAAATGTGCAGATTCCTAAACTGTAATAATGAATAAAATATCCAACAAATGTAATAACAGAACTGCACAAATATACAAAATGCCAAAATTAATGCAGAGGTTATAAATATGGAATCATTGTTATTTCAAATGAAAACAATAATGTTCACATTTATATATAAATTGTGGAAATTTAAGCCAGAACTGGGGAAACGACTGAGAAGAGGAAACAATGCTGTCATTCACAGTCACACTAGAGTCAGCCACCCCCACTCTCAGTCTCACAGCAAGCGCAGTTAAAGTAAATAATAATAAATCAAGGTGACAATGGCACGTTCAAGTTTAATAAAAGTAATAAACATCACAATGAGAGCAACGAGAAGCTGGTAGGGAAACAGCTGACAGGGTTGGAGGAAGTTCTTCTAAAAAAGAGAGAGGAAGTGACGTGTATCTAACAGAGAAGTTAAAAGACAAACAGAATGGAGATGTCCTACCTGCCTCATTATGCACTGTAGGACGCCTCTCATTAACTTCACCACACTCTAAAAACACAGAGAGATGCTTAAATTTCAACATTTACACCTCAGCCTGAAATAAATAAACAACCCAACAAGCCAAGTCAGGGAATAAAAACACAACCTCTTGACCTCAACGCTCTCCACCCATAGGCGCACACCTACCTGCTCCAGCTCGTAGGCCTTCGCTTTGTCTTCGTCCCGGTCGGCGTTCTTCCTGTAGGCCAGACTGAGCGCCCACACGGACACGATGCTGTAAACATTGTCACGAACCCAGGCGTCGGGCTGATCTGGGCTTCCCGGGAGAAGGCCTGTGACCGGATCCTGTGGGACACCAACACGTTCTCACTCCCAAAGCGTAACATACTGCGCTATGTGACAAATCGTCGGTATGTTACGCTTTCAGCCACGCAACACGTCTCTATGTTACGCGTTCGGAAACAGGAGGAAACATGAGAACCGTTTGGACTGAATCTACACATGTACATTGATTTTATTTTCTCATCATGAATCGCTTTGGAAAACACAGTCAAGGTCGGGGATAAGGTTGGGGATAAGGTTATGGTTAGGATTAAGGTCAGGGTTAGAGCTGGAATACACAGCTGGAACAGGTGTTTCTGGGAGCGCCATTCTAGTGGATTCTATCCACAATCCGGCGTGTTTCATAGGGACGCGGACGGTTACCGTTCCCATGGGACGCCTCGAGACCTGACAAATCGTCGGCATGTTACGCGTCGGGAATGAGAACGGTCTCGGGACACAAGGAGAGGTCAAAGGTCGCACTGTAACGTAGAGGTAAACTTTGCAACTCAAGTCAAGGTTGGATGATTGGACAACCATGTATTGGTTGGCTATAAAAACATGTTCACACCCCTGTGGGGTAACCTGCAGAGGGCTGCACACAAGAGAGGCCAACATAATCGGACAGATTCAGAGCGCTTTGGCAAACACTGCAAAGTTAAGATTGCTATGCTGGTAAAGTCTTACCTGAGTGCGCACACTTATGCAACCAGCTTATTGTACGTTTGTTTTTTTTTTATCTTTCTCTCTCCCCCCGTCCGTTTCATTGGGAGTGACTAAAATGGACTGGTCTAGAAAGGATTACATCAGAGGGACGGCTTAGGCTGATAAGTCTGGAGAGAAGGCTGGAGAAGGGAGGCTGAGATGGTTTGGACATGAAGAGAGTTGGAGGATATCCTGGACAAAGGATGTTGAAGATTGAGCTGCCAGGCAGGAGGAACTTAGCAAGAGATCATAGGAGGTTAATGGTTGCAGTGGAGGAGGACATGCAGAGTGTTGGTGTGACAGAAGAGGATGTTTGGGATGCGAAATGACAGCAGATGATCCACAGCTGAAACAAGTTAACTTGTAAAAGCAGAAGTGCTGAAAAGAGCCGCCTCTGTCCTTTTGGATGTACTGAGCTATAGTGAAACACAGACTCAGCAGGACTCACAGGTACACTTTATCTGAGATTAGCCGTGCTAACGTCTGTACAATGGTTCTCAATTATCAACAGCTCAGGGAAGGACTAAAAGAGTTTCTTTGTTTTCTCTTCATGCTGGTAATGAATTATCAGCCAAATTGTTGGTTTTAACAAGCGTGTATCTTTTAAATAGAGCATCCAATGAGAAAATGCACAGAAATACAGACACAACAAGAGCAGACAGCACAACTTATACCACGACTTTGAAGTTTTGTAACGTTTTTATAAGCATTTTGAAGACTGAGCATGCATTTCCCCTTACTGCACCAGCAGCACAGCTGTAACTGTGCCTGCTTCTCTTCATTTCCCCTAAGGTCGGTGTTTGCTAATGAAACCGGATCATTGCGATCATCGAGTACAGAGCCCATAAAGCCCCTTTCTTCCTGTTGTAGCAAGATTGAATTTGCTGTCAAACACTTCTCAGATGAGCCAATGTGAATCGCTGCTGTCCGTCTTGCTACCTGCTGCCTACAGAACGTCTGAATGTCATTTTATCACATGCACAACACACAGTGTGGCTGTCAGCGATTTCAACATCAACACAGGTTTCATCAAAAACTGAAATGACACACAAAAGGTTTTTGTAAATGTGTTGCAGTAATACAGTGAGACGTTGTTGAGATCTAAAGGTCAGGCCTTTTGTGTGTGGCACAGCTTGTGTTAAGTTGCTTTTAACAGGACTGGAGCAGATCTTTTTTTACTCGTATATCAGAGTCAGCTGCAGCGAGGGCCTCAGTTCTCACTTAGTAACTGCGGTCCTTAGTGCACTGATCCATCTGAGCAGTGAACTGTATACAACTGCAGGCTGGCTAAGCAGCCACTTGGGACTCATTCAAAAAAGTGACCTCATGCTGAATTTGTCTACAGGACTACACACTCAGCAGTCAGACAGTCCAGGATCACCCCTCCCGTGATCCCCTCTTCCTCCACCTTATAAACTCTACAAACTCCAAAACACTGCTATTACCAGCTTTTCCAGGTGTTTTTCAGGCTTTTGAAGGGTGGTTTTCCTCTTTAAGAAGGTGAAGACTGTTTATTTCCTTTGCTCTGTTTTTGTCTCCAAAGCGTCACCGATCTTATTAACGTGCTCCTGTACAATAAACAGTAAACAGGACTCCCTAATCAGCTTCCATGTAAACCGTGACAGGACGAAGACACACCGGCCGATACAAGTGTAGATGTGTGGGCGTCTCTTTGAGCACACTCAGGTTTATCTGCTGTTATTTTTTCCTGCTCTGTGCTTTGAATCTTTACCCAGATGAAGGAAAATGTTAATGCTGAAGCACGCTGGGATATTCTAAGCAATAATATGATTTGAGCTTTGTTGCTGCAGCTCATGTTTCCTGTAGCAACACTGCAGTGCACAAAGTCAGGGGTATCGAGATTATTTGCACTGTTTTTGGTTATGCAAATAACTAAATCCAACACTTTCTGGGGGCCGGAAGGTATCGTACAACATCAGAGGTGGCAAGGCCATAGACGGAAAACTGAATAGGTCCTGCAGGCCTCTGGGTCAGACCCCTAGTTTCAAGTTATCATTGTAGTGGAGCAGTGGCACACACACAAATCTGAGAACAAAGTGTGGGGAATGTCTGATCACCCCCGAGTCTAATATTTTACAGAGTCTAAAATGAGGCCCATGTTTTCACTTGCCACAAACTTTTAGAGGTAGGCTGATGTTTGTATGCACACACCAGCCGAGATAGTTGGGCTTCAGTGCGTCTCTGAACTGAAGCCACAGGAAAATGTCTCTTGAGCCAAAAGTCAAAGGCACATTTCATGTTTGTGTCCAGCCAGATACATGGGAGCAGACCGGGCGGTAAGACTCCTGTGCACAGCGACTGATTTCTCATGTTCAAGCACGTGAAAGAGGCGAGGTAAAAATATGAGCACAAATTAAATTAAAGGGTCATTACTTTGCTTTAACATCAGGATTTGGTTGCATTAAACGGCTCAAACTACCAGCAGGTTTGTGAAACAGGCTCATTTGAGGCGGCTGTTTGTTTTAAAGGCTATGAATAGAAGTACTGTATAATGAGAACACAACGTTTTGCTTGAACGAGTGAAGGAAACTAAGAAAACTGACCAAACCGAACATGAAACAGCTAAATGAGACATGCATCATTCATCATGTTAATGAACAACGAGTCTGAACTTGCCCGGTGTGGCTTTTAATGAAAGTGAATATGACACCCCTGCTGAAGGTCGACTCTCTCCCAGTGTATGTGACACAGGGAAAAGACACTGACTTTTATTTTCCATTTTTATTGTACTGCTTATAAGCTGATCAAGTTATTTATAATAAATGAAAGAATGACTGAGAGGGGAAAAGAAAGGAAACCGAAACAGCTGTGACTACAAAAACCTTAAAAATTAAATAAAATTGCTGCTTTCCTCTATGCAGGATGAGTGAAGGGTCTCTTAATGTCAGTAACTATGGGCGATACCTGCAGCTCAATTATAAATCATTACATCAGAGAAGGCAGCAGCACAGTTAACCAAACAGCCAGGGGTGTTCACACATAGTGACTGGGGTGCCACCACCAGTGTAAAATATGGCTGGCCACCCACCAACACCACGTGAAATGTTACTCAAACAATATCCATTGAATGAAAGCATGGCCACTCAAGTACTTCACTAATGTACTTATACTTACAGTATTTGTAGCGCTGCGACATTTGATGAATAAAATGGCACTTGTGTATTTTACTCCAACTGAGCAATCAGATCACTTTGACTCAATCTCTCTCTCTCTCACACACACACACACATTCAGACAAGTGCTTTTCTCTATTTCTAACAGCCTTGGTCTAACATTCATGCACACGCTCACTCTGATTAGGGGCAACTCAGGGTTCAGTACCTTGCCACAGGACACTTGGACGTGCAGACTGGAGGAGTTATGAAATCGACCCTCTCTACCTCTATTTGCATTAACGAAGCACTTGCATTGGTACTTTTACATTAAATAAATACTTCAAGCTTCTTTTGCATTTGAGCCTGGACTATCGCACCTGGTGTTCTTGTAATATTGATACAAAATTTGTATTTGTAAAATACAATAAAATGTTTGTATTTATTTGTAATCACACACTGTGGGCCACCCCGTTTAAAACACCCTGAAACCGCCACTGCACCAGGATGTAAAACTTCACATGTCCGCATACGTTTGGCCTCTTCAGAAGATGTTCACATAAAATGGCAAAAACTTCCCAAGTGCATCAAAGACCTTCATTACACTCACGGCTACACACATACAAACACACGCACTTCAGAGAAAGTGTGTGTGATTCAAAGAGCTCTGCAGCCTTGCGAAATATCGCCCTGCTTCACCTCCTGCATGCATGAAAACATCCGAGTTTACCTCCCAGCGGAGCAGCTAACACTGTCTGCACACATGACACCGCCTAAGTGTGTATTTTAAAGCGAAAGCTCGCTAAACTGCTGTGAAATAAGCAAAACAATAGCGCTTCACACTCACTTGGTGCCGCAGGATAGTCTGTTGCACTATCCGGGCATAGTTGTCCAGTTTAACGCCTGAGTTGCTCCGACTTCTCATGATGACAAGTCTACGGCTCACTTCAGGAGGACAGAAGGAAAACTCTCTAAAAGCTCCGCAGAAAAGTCATTTCTTCTGCCCCTCTCTGGAGTCCAACAAGCCGGAAAGAAGGCCCGCTAACAGAGTGACCGGAGGAGCTTCTGCCCGGCTGTCATAAAAACAGCTCGGCGGAGGGGGCAGCCTGGAGCTGTAACCTGAACCCAAAGCTGGCTGCGATAAGCTGGTCCCCGGAAGTACCAGGACGAGAAAAATACACCGGAAGTGTGTAAACTTCAAATTAAAAGCGTGCCCGGAAAGGGTGATTCTCTGCAGTGCCACCAATTGCTTTTTCTCAGATTGCTGACATATGAACCACACATTATTATAATGCTTAAATCAATTCAAAGTTACCTAAACAGAAGAAAGGCAAACAGTAGATTCACCATCTTTAGAACTTTATTTTAAATCATGGGCCACATATACAGTTCAACATCATTTTGTGTTGGTCAAAGCAGTATTGTCATTGCATTACAATCAATATATTTAAAAAAGAAACGCCTTTTTAAAGTGCAGAGAAGTTCCAGTGCTTTGGTAAAAAGTCTTGACCCTAACAAGGACTGGAGTGGACTGGACCTCACCTTTTGTGCTTTAACAGCTCCAGCAGAATCCAGAACTCTAGGATTAATTTAATGTCATTATAGGTTTTCTAGATTAAATTAATTGTAAATGTCTTCAGGATTTTAATAATAGTACACAGTTGTGACCAGCAGTTTGCAGGAGTGCAGTGAATGATGGCTGCTTCAGTTGTGACAAGGTGTGCATGAAGATGTGCTAACTGATGTGACGTGAGTCTAAAGAAGGGTATTCTGGGCAGACACGGGAGCTTTCTTAAGAGCCTGGCAAAGTTAGGTCAAGAGTTCAGCTTAATAACTAGAAATAATCTTTTTTAATAAATTCTGAATTTAGAGGGGTTTTTCTTTTCAGAAATTTCAGTTAGTGAGTTAAAAGTTTGGAAATAAGAATGACAAAAAGTTTTTTTGTTTTTTTGTCCATTGACAGAGACAAGCTTCTGTTGTTTGTTAATTTCACTGTTACTTTCAGTGTTCATTTTTGTGTTTTTCATGGTTGGCATTTTTGTCAACCAAGCCCCAAGATTTTAGTTTATTAAAATCTCATATTATAGTGGTGCGAAACTGTATTTTCTGTATGTTCCTGCTGGTCACCAATGGGAACATTGATTTACAAACTGGGTGTGCCAGTCCTTTCCAGTGACTGATTTTCTCAAACTGCACCTTTCTCTGAGACAGAGCATAACCTGGTACTTACTGCTTTCCCATAACAGTAGAATTATTTGGCATTCACCTTTACACACAAAATGACAATGCAAGGGTAGCAGTGAGACACATTCTCACTCAGTCAGCACAGTTGGCAGAAGTTACAGCTACAGCAGATCTGATGTATTGACAAAAAAAAAAAAAAACCTGCAAAAGTACAGAGCCCCACAAGGGACATTAGAGAGAAAAAAAAATGAAGATGAACTTTTGCGAGATCCGTTTGTTACTATTGAATTTATAGAATTCTAATTTTATCATTATTTGAGATGAGAAAGGGGGCAACTTAATGGTTGAATAATAGTAGAACTATTATAGTTATTAAGTAACTATAACTATAACTAATTGCTTTTTTAAAGTAACTTGCCCAACACTGGTTAGCAGAGAGAAAGAGGACTGCTAATGATAGAATCTTGCTTTACCTGCTCTTCTGTCTGTGTCACAGGCCATTTATCCCACCCCCATACATGCCATTGGTCTCACCTGAGCAATGCTCAGTCCTAATTGGTTATACACATCATCACTTATAGAGTAGACACAACAAGATGTGGGTCACAGAGAGAAGAAAAGCCTACTGAAATAAATACAAAAATAAAGGATGCAAAATAGAAAATCACAGAAAAAAGAATCAACTAAAAACAGAAAAGATAACTGAGACATAATTCCCCTGAATGACATTCCTCCACTGAAACATGACTCTTCCCACTGTCAGGTGTGACTTCCCTCATCTTTTCCTGAAACAAAGTGTAACCTGATACACACCATTTTTTCCATCACAGTGAAACTGTTTGCCATTTAGCTTCACATACAAAGACTCACACGGGACATTCACACAGGACATACAATGGATCAGGAAAAGCTTTGCTGTTCAGTCTGTCTGGATCTACTGAAGGATCCAGTGACTATTCCCTGTGGACACAACTACTGTATGAGCTGTATTAAAGGCCACTGGAATAAAGAGGATACAAAAGGAGCCTACAGCTGTCCTCAGTGCAGGAAGAGTTTCATATCGAGGCCTGAGCTGGTGAAAAACACCATGTTAGCAGAGTTAGTAGAGGACTTGAAGACATCCGGACACCAACCTGCTCCTGCTGATCTCTGCTATGCTGGACCTGAAGATGTTTCCTGTGATTTCTGCACTGGAAAAAAGCTCAAAGCAGTGAAGTCCTGTCTGGTATGTTTGGTTTCTTACTGTGAGCAACACCTCCAGCCTCACTATGAATCCTCTGCCTTTGACAATCACAAGCTGGTCAAACCATCCAACAGGCTGAAGGGGAACATCTGTTCAACTCATAATGAGGTGATGAAGATGTTCTGCCATACGGATCAGCAGTGTATCTGTTATGTCTGCAGCATGATTGAACATAATCACCATGCAACAGTTCCAGCTGAAGAAGAAAGGACACACAGGCAGAAAGATCTCACGCTGATTCTACAGAAAATCCAGCAGAGGATTCAGAGAAGAGAGGAGGAAGTCAAAGTGCTTAATAAAGAGGTAGAAGGGATTCAAGTGTCATCCGATGAAGCGATCAAGGACAGTGAGGCCATCATCGATGAGCTTGTGAGTTACATTAAAGAAAAGGGCACAAGTCTAAAGCAGCAGATACAACTCCAGCAGAAAGAGGAAGAGAGTCGAGTTATGAAGCTTCAGAAGAAGCTGGAGCAGGAGATCTCTGAGCTGAAGAAGATGGACGAGGAGCTAAAGCAGCTCTCACACACAGAGGACACAACAGAGTTTCTCCTCAACTACTCCCTACCTTTCAAACTCAACAATTATACAGACTCGCCAAGCTTCAAAATGTGTCAGGTTGAGTACTTTGAGGATCTGCAAATAGCAGTGTTAGAAGTCAGAGACAAACTCAAAGCATTTCTAAGCGAAGAATGGAGGAAGATCACTCTGACAGTGAGATCAGTGGATGTTTTGCTGCCACAAAGCGATCCTACGACCAGAGATGAGTTTTTGAAACATTCATTCCAACTGACGATGGATTCAGATACAGTGCACCCTAAAATCTTTCTGTCTAATCAGAACAGATCCGTGTCACACTCTGTTCAACATCCAACAAGCGACTTTTATTTTCATAGACGAGACAGGTTTTCCATCCAGCAGCAGGTCCTGAGCAGAGAGAGTCTGATTGGTCCTTGTTACTGGGAAGTGGAGATGAAAGGGAAAGGAGTTTCAGTAGCCGTGACGTACAAGAATGAATACAACCTGGATCAAAGTGAGTTTGGAAGCAGTAATACTTCCTGGGCGTTAGAGTGTTACAGCGACTGCTACAAATTCAGACACAACAACATTACGACTCCCATCTCAGGCCCTCTGTCCTGCAAAGTAGGAGTGTACGTGGATCCCAGAGCAGGCGTTCTGTCCTTCTACAGCGTTTTTGACACCATGACCCTCCTCTACAGAGTCCAGACCACATTCACTGCACCACTCTATGCTGGACTGTGGATTTGGAAGAGTTCTCGGACTGACACCACTGCTACATTTAATGAGATGAAGTAGAAAAGTCTTCATTGGTTGGTGAATTGATCTTGTTCCAGTGTTGTTCGCTGGTCAAATGCCAATCAAACATCCTAAGCCAGGTGTCATGGTGAAATATGAAATAGTGATTAAAATCTGATATATTTGTTTGTGCAGGAACCTGAAATCAGTACGATGAGTGCCACTGGCATGCACATGTGTCATTAATCAAAATGTGAAATTTGTTTTCTGCGGTTTATACTGTTGCTGTGAGGTTTTCTGTTTCACTGTATGAATCATTCATGAACTTTCTCAAACATTTTTGATTTCTAACGTTCACTTTTTAAGCATTTTAAGAAAATAATTGTAATGATGCGTTCAGTACACCAATAATAAACACAAAATCAATTGTACATTCTTAAAAAAATCACGTTTACCAATAATTATTGAATGTTAAAAGTGAATTAGTGAAGACAGCGAGTTAAACAGGTTGACTAATTTTAATAATGTCTGGAGCATTTATTGTAGCGACCCAGCTGTTACATGATGTCATTAAATTATTCTGAATGTGTTAACTTTTATTGGCTCGTTATTGTGTTTGTAACATTTGTGATGACCACAGATACGATATTTAATATGTGGGACCTTCTTGCTGTGAGACAACAGTGCTAACGTGCTGCCCAAAATCTACTTATATTATGTGATTTTGAAAGTAAAAGAAATAGTGACTCTTGACATTTAGAAAAATACAAGATCTTGTCTAATTTCACTTTGGAGTTTAGGTGGTTTCTTTTAGATCTGGGAATACGCTTAATCTATGTGTGGATTAGAGTGCTGAGAGCTGATCTCAACTCCCAGCTGATCTGAAGAGCTTCCAGATGTGACCAGCAGATGGCAGCATTACTGCACAGAGAGACCTGGAAATTCTCCTCCTCAAACTGCAGTATATTGATGTACGTAATAAATGATTCTGTCACAATCCGTTACAGAGTTTTTAAGGAGCCACAAAAGAAGAATGTGCTGTTAATCACTATTTTTTAAATAGTGGACAATATGGAGAAATTATATAACTGTTACAGCCAGTTGCTGCTGTTTGTGTGGGCCACCTTGAAAAATACCGAATACAAAGAATACCTGGCTACAGAGTGACGATTAGCTCAAACTTGCAATGTACTCTTGGTAGTTGGGTCGGATTTAGGTTGTTTGTCTTCCTCAGGCAACGATATAAAAAGAGTATATCACAGTCCGTTTATTCTGTGGCAGAAGCAAGAGCAGCCCCGCAGAACTCCGCCAGCCCTTGTTGTTCAATGGTAAACAGTCATTCACACCATCCTAGATGGGTTTTGTAGCTCAGGCCATATAATTACTCAAGGAAAAAATTTCCCTCTGCCTCTGAAGCTGTAGAAGAAGCAGCGTAGAAGAGATGTTTCGTCTTCATGGCCTTCAAAATGAAACACATCCTAGAACACATCCATAATAACATGACCTCAGCTGCGACTAGACTAGGTACCATGTAAAAGCATCCGTTTGTCATATTGGCAGATGAGTTCACCCTAACTCACAAAATAAACGTTGCTAAGTGTGGCTTCCTATCCAAATTCCACTGGACTGTCAAAATCACTGTTATAGTGTTTGTTGAGTAGCCTTTTCAAATATTAATCATGGTAATGGTGTTAAGTGAAGGTACGTGGCAGCTGAAACTTAAGAACTTCCAGATGTGACCAGCAGATGGCAGCATTAACTTACAGACAGGCCTCCGTAAACTACCGCCTTATGTTCAGCACGTCTTGGCTGACACTTGGGCCACAATGTCTGCGATGTGCTGTGTAGTGTCAAAGATGAAATAAGCAGGTCCGCTAACCTGCTAATAGGGCATCTTCTGTTACTATGAATCTCATCAACTTTCAGAAATGCACAGAAATACATGAAAAACATTTTTTTAATTGAATTTGGTTTTATTTACATAGCGCCAAGCCACAACAACAGTTGCCTCAAGGAGCTTTATATTTTAAGATAGAGACCCTTCAATAATGTAAAGAAGACAGAATAGACCCATGAGCAAGCGCATTGGCAAAAGTGGGAAGGAAAAACTCTCTTATAACAGGAAGAAAAGAACCCTCCTGCAGAATCAGGCTCAGGGAAGGGCAGCCACCTGGTTGGGGTGCAGATGATTTTTTTACAGGTTTTAAAAAGTAACAAAAACTTTGCTCACACCTCGCAGTACTCATTGGCAAAACAGGTGAAAAGTATTTTAAGGAAATTAAAGTTGGGGGGGGGCAGCTGGAGTGACAAGGCTGTACAGCAGTTGCCTGCCCCCCTGTAGATACGCCTCTGCAAGTAACGGCTTAAAGTCTTTGTACTTTTATTGTACACAGGAGCACCAGTCATAAACTCACATTCTCCCAGTCTGGCACTAGACCTAATTAGGAGAATAGCAGGAATTTACAGGTTGTGACAGCCACGGGAGGTCAAAGGTCAAGCCAGAAAATAAAAGCCTTTGAAATGATAAAAATCTAAAATAAATGCAAACATATGCGTAAAAATAATGGCAAAAAACAGTGGCACAGATTGGATTTCCAGCAAATTTCCAGTGTATTGACTGATATGATTAATTTATTCAAACTATCAAACAGGAATGCCTAGAAAGACAAAACATATGAATCGATAAATATGCTAAAACCCCACCAGCACATTCCTTCAAGTACTCACATTATTAAGCAGTTACTGTGATAACAATGCAGATTTACAGGTGTGCACGCAAAAAGAAAACACATTAAACAGAAACACTTGTGTCAGACAGATATAACTGTGCAAACAGAATATTACTATATGCCAATTAAGCTGATAAATAACTCAGAGGGTTTCTTCTTCTCCTCTTTTATTTTTTTCCACGTGACAACTCCCGCTATTGTTTTGTTTTCATAAGCCATTTGAGGCTTTAAGCTGTCACGACTAATCTACTTCCTGATTCTCTCTGGCTGAGCTACAGAACAAGAGAGGATCGGAGGTGAGTTGAGGTGGTCTGTGTGTCTCAGCTCCCTAAGCCTTTTAGAGCTTCTCGGAAACGCACACTGATCTTTTTATCTTTCTACAAAGGTAGGTTTGGGACGCACAATCAAAGACAATGCACTGCTGTGTCAAACGCCTGGTGGTAGCTGGGGAGACTCCCCGGTGTTTTGAGAGCGCATCCCATTATCAAAAAACCCGATTAAAAGTTCCCTGCTCTCAAAGGCTGGGGTGTCCTGCCAAAGTGGCCTTAAAGCAGGAGGCTGAAGCTCTGCTCACAAAGTGCTTCTCTCAGGACAAGTGCAGCAGCGAAACGTGCTCGCGTACAGGATTTACACATTACATCAGTGTAAGCTCACAGTTTATATTCACAGAATGTGACGATCTTAACAACAATCTTAACAACCACTAATTCAGGTTTAATGTCCTGTAATAATTACTTCAGTGAACTAAATCCACACTGCGGGTAAAAGTGCAGCACGTCTGATGTTTCGTGATTAGTGTAAATGGTAACAGCTGACAAAATAAAGAACAAAACAAGCTGTTAATATGATCAAACTGTAACAGAGAAGTGCCCGTTTTGAGAACGTGTGAGTGAGGTGATTTTTTTTTTTCCAGCTACAATTTACAGATTTCCTCTGAACATGCCGCACGAAGGAAGTCTTTCAGTTACTGCTGAGGAAAAAAGGACTGCTTAACATTTGTTTTATAGACTGAGAATTAAAAAGTCTGACTCAGCTCTTGTCAGCTCTGTGGTCCTAAGGTCCTGAGGACTGAGATCATGTAAGAGAAGTACCGGGGACATCATGTTCTACCCATGCAGCTCCCTCACCTAAACCACCAAGTATCGAGTATTTACAGGAGTGTGAATGTATCATGTGAGAAAGGGCAGTCCCCAGCAGACTCTTCTAACACTGAGCTCATGTGCGAAAGCAAAATATCAGATTAGCTTCGAGAATTAAAAGCAAAATGTCAGTTTCTCAGGCAGCGAGGTAAGCTCATTCATAAAAGATGGCATCGCTGATGTTTCCATGTGGAGCCATTAGTAAAATTCCTGAGAATTGCTCGTGGTAAGATAATATCGTTTGTAATTACGTGGATACCTGGAAAGCCTTCCTACTGCTGCCTAAATAGGAAACCTTCTAGGACATAAAGAGGAGGGAAAGCCGAGGCTGTCGATGGAGTCACCTTTAAAGATGAATCCCGCTGTTGAGCGTCAACGAGGTCAGGCATCCCGCCGAGGTCCCGCCAAGGGACACAGAAATGAGGTGCGGTCAAGTGAAGCTCTGACGCATTGTTCCTCATTACAGAAAGCATGTGTGTGTGTGTGTGTGTGTGTGTGTGTGTGTGTGTGTGTGTGTGTGTGTGTGTGTGTGTGTGTGTGTGTGTGTGTGTGTGTGTGTGTGTGTGTGTGTTTGTTAGCACCTTTTAAACATCACAGAGCA
>VURO01031141.1:8628-21512 GCA_015108175.1 Pelvicachromis taeniatus | reverse complement strand
GGTGTGTCTTATACAACAAATACACATTTTGCCTGCATTAAAACTGCTCCTAACTTTGTGTGGCGCTTGCTCGCAGTCCTCTGTGTGCTGCAGGCTGTGCCTCCTCATGTCTCCCAGGTCAGTGTGGGCACAATTTCGCCGCTTCTGTGCATATCTCCCGGGCACTGTATCAATCTATGCTGCCCTGAAATGTCCGCACGTCTGCCCTTCCTGCTCCATGCCCGTGATTGAGGGGCAGAAGAATTGATCCGCCAAAGCTCCGCCCCCGAATCACGGGTGCCGTTTCTCAATCGCGAGTCCGGACCCGCGATTTGTGCAATTGGAACACCAGCGTACTCGATGATGTCACAGGTCAGGTAAACGTGACCGGGCTGGTCTCGCGAAATGCATGGCGGGTTATTTGGCTCCACCAAGTCCAATAAAGTTTTATTTAAACTTTATTTATCACACTTTTACATACAGTTAAGAAAAAAACAAAGATCACTTAAAAGATAACAGTGTAGTATTACAATGAAAAGCAATGAAAGTGACAGGGACAATGACATAAAAAGTACGTACAAAAAAAAGATAAATAAATAAAAATAAAATAAAAGGAACAAAATTAAATTAAGTCCACACAAGTCACCACCAATGCATGCTCGATAATCTTCTACAGTATTTGGTTCAGAATCTTTTTTTTCTCGATTTTCCTCCTTTAAAATTGGGTGCGTCTTATTTTCCGGAGCGTCTTATAGGACGAAAAATACGGTAACTCACAGAAATGGAATGCTGCCATACACTATGTGAATTTTTTCTGATATGAGAAAACAAATTGCTTTTTTATTGTTTTTATGTTGTTTTACAACTCTGATTTATTAATTGTGATTTATTAATTGTGGCAAGGTGCTATGCTAGATGTACCCTAACACAGCCATCTATGTATGTTTAATCAAGGTCAGAGAGAACTCAGTGTGACTGTAGAATTATTGATCACCTCTGAACAAGCAGCCTAAACACAGCATGGTATTCAGCATTGAATTTGCTAGGCTCCACCACAGAGGACCCTTGATGTCAAAGAGGCCATGTCCAAAATAGCATATAATTGATCCATGGAATGGTGCTGAAGTAGGTGAAATCTCAAGCCAAGAAAAGTAAATGGGGATGAACAGAACCGTTTTCACTCAGCTCTCCTTCACCTTTAAGCATACAGGGGCCATCCATGCGTGATGAAGGAACTATGTGGCCTGCAGTGAACAAATGATAGGGAATGAATTAAAATGTTACAGTAAATTGATATGAAAAAGTCTGAACACTGCAGATTAGTTGTATTTTGGTCCTTGGATGACATTGTTTGGATAAAACATCAAGATGCTTCACTTAACTGGTATGATTTGAGCATCCCTTTATTGCCAAATCAGGTTCAGGGTTGATTCAGGTAAGTCTTAAATGATTTATCCTGTTGCCTGTACTGTCCTTGTCTACCCAAGGTTTCTGAGCTCCTACCCAATGAAGGCTACATGCTGATATTCTAACACCCGTGAGACTGAAGAAAAAACTGGCTAGAAAATATCAGCAAAAATGATTTAATCAACTCTTTATTGCCAAGCAGGCAAAATTCAGTGATTGTCTTATCTCTGATTTTATCTCTAAACGTTTTTTAATGTGTCTGTATTTGCAACAGATTTTAAACTCTCCAGTGCATTGTGGTGAATTGTAATGATTTTAATTTTCATCCATATCACGACTAAGTTGAGCCTGCCATCTTTCTATATATTAGTTACAGACAAGGCATTGTCCCGTGTTCTCTTACCAAAATCCTGTATAATATAAAGTCAGTGATTTGAGATACATTTTCTACTCTGCCACCATCTGCAAGAAAGTTTACCCTTTGGTTTAATTTATGCTCAAAAAACAGTGATGGTTTACAGTTCAGGTCATCTCAGTATACCCATCCCAGTGGCATGCACTATAAAAACCAAAGGGCTGCCATCACAGTTACAGCAATGATCGAAATGCTAAACTTGGTGCCATTAATTTAAAGTAAATTAGACAGTGTGAATAAGCTTCTGCTCAGGGTTACCAATTTCAAATGAATTTTATATCTCTCTGTCTCTCTCTGGCCCACTCTCACATTTTATCCTCTACTCACACCACTGAGAATCAAGTTCATTAAACTAAAAAATACTTTTGCTCTGTTCTTTGGCCCTTTAGACATTTCATTAAGCCCTCTCATTTGTCCATGTCATTGCCAGTGCTGGCTCTATCTAAGTTATACTTATGTAACAGAATGGCTAACTATGAAAAGGTGAAACATTCAATGGATTGTGCCTTCTGCCAAAGTGCAAATTGTCTTGTGAATGAAAGGAGTTCTGCCAGAGCTGAAAGATGATGCAGAATATGAATTTGGGAAAAGGGTTCAAAGCTGTTTCTATTGACAAACAGGATTTTTCCTATTTTATAAAAAGTATAAAATAATATATATATTTTTTTATACTTTATACTATATATATACTTTTTTATAAGTATATATATATATATATATAATTGCCAGTATATCTCCTCATATCCGTGTGTCATTAACAATTGTATTTTAACAATCCAGAAGATGACATTGTCTGATTTTTAAAGAATTTATTTGCAAATTATGGTGGAAAATAAGTATTTGGTCACCTACAAAAAAGCAGGATTTCTGGCTCTCACAGACTTGTAACTTCTTCTGTAAGAGGCTCCTCTGTCCTCCACTCGTTACCTGTATTAATGGCACCTGTTTGAACTTGTTATCAGTATAAAAGACACCTGTCTACAACCTCATACAGTCACACTCCAAACTCCACTATGGCCAAGACCAAAGAGCTGTCAAGGGACACCAGAAACTAACTTGTAGCCCTGCACCAGGCTTGGAGGACTGAATCTGCAATAGGTAAGCAGCCTGGTGTGAAGAAATCAACTGTGGGAGCAATTATTTGAAAATGGAAGACATATAAGAATAATCTCCCTCAATCTGGGGCTCCACGCAACCCCGTGGGGTCAAAATGATCACAAGACCAGTGAGCAAAAATCCCAGAACCACACGGGGGGACCTGGTGAATGACCTGCAGAGAGCAGGGACCAAAGTAACAATCATCATTAACATCAGTAACACACTATACCGCCAGGGACTCAAATCCTGCAGGGTCAGACATGTCCTCCTGCTTAAGCCAGGAAACATCCAGGCTCGTCTGAAGTTTTCTACAGAGCATTTGGATGATCCAGAAGAGGACTGGGAGAATGTCACATGGTCAGATGAAACCAAAATAGAACTTTTTGGTAAAAACTCTACTTGGGACAATGATTCCAAACACATCATCCAGGTAATGAAGGAGTGGCTTCATAAGAAGCATTTCAAGGACCTGGAGTGGCCTAGCCAGTCTCCAGATCTCAACACCAGAGAAAATCTTTGGAGGGAGTTGAAAGTCCATGTTGCCCAGCGACAGCCCCAAAACATCACTGCTCTAGAGGAGAGCTGCATGGAGGAATGGGCCAAAATACCAGCAACAGTGTGTAGGATCATAGTTGATGAAAATTACAGGCCTCTCATCTTTTTAAGTGGGAGAACATACACAAGCGGTGGCTGACTAAATACTTTTTTGCCCCTCTGTGTGTGTGTGTGTGTGTATTTTTTCAGTATATTTATAAACATTAAAATTGATCTCTCTCTCTCTCTCTCTCTCTCTCTCTCTCTCTCTCTCTCTCTCTCTCTCACACACACACACACACACACGTGTATTTAGTATTTATAGCCTGGTGGGGACATCTCATTGACATAATGCTTTTCTCTGCTAACCATCAAAGAATAATGGCTAACCCTGCCCCTTAACCTAAACCTAACCATAACCTAATTGTTACCCTGACACTAAAACCACATTTTGAGTCTCAAAAATGCCTTCAACCCCGTGGGGACCGCGGTTTTGGTCCCCATGAGGGCTGTCGGTCCCCACAAGAATAGTAAACTTCCGATTTTTGGTCCCCACGAAGATGTTACACACACACACACACACACACACACACACACACACACACACACACACACACACACACACACACACACACACACACACACACCAGTGGGATTTTCCTGCTGGTGCCTTGTCTCAATCTATCAAAATGGAAGTTACAAATGACAGAGAGAACACTGAAGGAGGAGGGGGCTGAATGGGGGATAAAGAAGCAAGAACCAAAGAAGTGATATATACTGTGTTTAGGTCTGATGAGATGAAATGGGTACAACGATGGTTGAGTGCATTTTTTAGTCTGTGGACAGCATCAGCAATGTAGTGACTGAGAAACTGAAACCAACAGTGAGAGAAGGAGACAAAATGGAGGAAGAGAAGAATTTAGAAGCTCAGTGGGAAATCTAAAAGCAGTGAAGGTGAGACAAATAATCTAACTATATGAAACATGAACTGGTTCCACCAAATACAAAGACTTTTAAAGACTCATTAAATATATAAAAAAAAAAGCTAAAAGAAGATTGAAGCTGATGACAGACCCTCGCATGTAGCGTTAGCACCAGTTTGACAGGTAGGTACAGTGACATTAGCATAGTGATTAACAGACACATTAGCATAATAATTAATACTGGCATTAGCATAAGAGCTGTGAGAGCAAGGGGGAGAGCCAAAGAGACACATGGTAAGACAGCAAGTGAAAGAGAGAGGGAAAAAAAAATAATGTGGGGCACCACAAGAAAAAGCAGTAATTATGTAGAAGAAACAACTGGGCTAAAGAAAGATAATGATGTTGTTGTTTTCTGTTAAATTACCACAGTGTTAAATTATCACAACCGTGGGCAGCTTCAGCACCGTCATTCCAATGAATCTTTAAAAACGAGTGTAGCATGTCCCAAATACGAAGAATATGAGTCATTTTTATTCCCTCTGACAAGACCGTCTCCAGCTCTACTGTTTGCTTGTGTTACAAAGACTAGCCACTGCATGTCAAACACAGTAAAAGAAGCTGCTCCCTTCTTCACAAGGGGTCACCACACCAAGAAGCTCCACATGTTTGATTTGGGAGATTTGAAGTCAAAAGCTTTTGCTTGTTGGACAGTGTTAATGTTTGTTTGTTTTTTAGTATTTGAACTTTGCTGTTAAGATGTAAATATAGAAAAAAGTACAAATGTCTGGCACAAGTGTGTCTGTGTTAAGATAAATGAAAAAAAAAGAAGAAAGAGGAAAATAAATGAGATCCAATGCTAGAATTCAACATTTCATTTGGTCTTACTTAGGCACAACTGCATCAGCTTAATGTGGCTTACTATAAGAACATTCTAAACACATGTTACGAATGTAAAAGGTAACACAAAATACACACAAAGTTAAACAAAGGAACAACCAAATTCAAAATATAACACTATTTAAATAAAAGCTGTTAAATAACTCAAACCCAAATGAGGAGTCCCCACTCATCTATCTTGAAAGTAAACAAAAATGATTCCCTCTTCTTTCTGATCAAACTATCACCCACTGGACTTAATCACTTCTGTGAAAAGCAAAATGTGATGCTGTAGTTCTGTTAGCTGAAATGTCTTGCATCATGACTGGTTATATAACTCCTTTTAATGGAGCTCTAATGCTCTAAAAACTCATGAGTTTTTTTATATTGTATTATATTTTGCTGCCTACTGCAAAAAAGAAATCCTTTATGTTGATGGCCATCCCATTGGTATAGTGGTTAAAAGGCTTGCAAATTTTGGTGAACTGGCAGGCTCCATAGTTAAAATTGTCTTGAAGAGCTCTATCCACAACCTTAATGTTAGACACTTGTTGATGTGATCCTTACAAGGCTGCTCTGTTAGGAGTACAGAATGGCTTTGTTCCTTCTCTCTTAAAGGTTAGCATTGGTAAACAACATTATCAATGACTCAACCTGGCTTCAGTTTGAATATAAGACTCCCACAGTTTAGGAAAAAACAAGAGTTCATGGCTAAAAAATAATCCAAATCTTCCCTGACCGACAACGTGCTCATGCAGGTCAATCAATAACAAATGTGCTATCTAGTTTTGGGCAAAACTGTTGTTTCCTCAAACAGCATAAATTTATTTTCCAAGTGAGGAACGTAATTCCCAAGTGTTTCAGGAAAATATAACACAACTAATGCTATACCCATCTCCAGTTTACTTGCTGGAAATGCTGAAATGCTGAAATGCAAGAGCAGGTTAATTGAAATACACATAACTAAAACCATGTCACTGTGTTGGCTGTTAACTCTTTGTTTATCGTAAATGAAGATTGGCAATAAAGCCCAGTCAAGACTTTACCATTACAAGTAAGGTGGCTGACTTCCGAGCCCTATGACAAATTATTCAGATCAAAGTATCACACAACCTGATTGATTATTCTAACTGCTTCACAAACACTAGAGTAGACACCCCCCTGCATGATATGCAGATTTATAACAAGAGCCGCAAAGCAAAGTGTGTCTTATGTTGCCATGCCAGGTTTTGTCAAGTTTGTTAAGAAAATGTCATTAAATTAAAGTAATTAAATGAATTAATTAATAAATACTCAAAAGGCTTCGGAGGTCTACATAAATTAAAAGTGTTACATACAGTAAAACAATACAATCATATAATGGAACAGCGTATAGCTAAGGAATGATAAACTGCGAGCCTGTGGAGCCAGAATGGTGACAGTGTCACCAAAATATATGTTTTATCAGTGGATCTTGCTGGAGTGAGCGCGCAGCTATTTTGCAGCTAGGCAAAATACTCTACCAAGCATTATTCAGCAAAAATATACCATTAAATCATCATTTAAAGCCACACCTGCAGCCTCTGCCAGGGAATTAACTTGGCAATTACAGTACACTGATTTAGTTGAGCAGACAATCTTGTACAATATAGTCCAGTTTAGCTGCATTAATCCAATAATTATTCAGTCACCCAAAGGATAATTCACAGCTATCCCAGAACGGTCAATTTGCATTAGATTTTGCTGAAACTCATGTCTACAAAGAGGGCACAGGAAAAAGCCTGTGTGAGAGAATATCCACCAGACAAGCTGATACAGCCCCCCCGCCCATTAATTAAAACGTAGTTATCTTAATGTATGCATGCCACACTTAAAACTCATATCATTTTAGTAAGGAGGTCTATTTAAACTGCCTATTACAGCAGCTAGATATGACTTATCGTATGATCATTGAAAACCATTAGGAGCCAAAGTATGTAGGTCAGCCCAGTCAAACAGGTAAGTGAGATGTCAAATACAACTCTTTTTTTCCCCATCCTCATGCATATTGTATTGTCGTGTGTGTGTGTGTGTGTTGGTGTGTGTGTGTGTGTGTATATGTCTGTAACTTCTATGAATTGTGAAAAAGCATGTGCGCATCTGCAGTAATGCCAGTGGCAAAGAGGGCCACATGTGTTGGTCCAGAGGAGATTGAAAACGAATTGGAAACGATTAATCTGACCGTCCCCTCCTTTCAGAGTTGGTTTGGAGCAGACTATATGTCGACTCCACACGCTCTGCTTCTCTTCACGCAGCCTGCTTTGCTCTTCTCTCTGTCTTTCTCGATCGCCCTCTCCTCCTTCCTCTTTTCCAGTTCGACAGTATGAACTTGCACGCAGGTGCGGATGGCAACGTTTCACAACTCTTTGAAATTATCTCAGCCATTCGCTCTTCTGACGCTGCTCTGATTATTCCTCCTCTGTGTGAATAAACCTGATTGTTCTCTGTCTGAGAGCCAGTTAACACAAACATTCACTGCTCTCCACTCAGCTGTATTCCCACTTGAGCTCAGCATCAGTGGAATCACACAGATGTGGATACAATGGCAGTACTCCCTGATGAATATAGCTTTGTTGTAAAAAGTAGGAAAGAGAAACCACAGAGTGTGACATGTTTCATTTCTGCAGTCTATTCGGCATGGAAAATGTACAATTTAGCAACAAACAGCAATTTCACAGGATAGTAAGACTTCTGGCAGCAACTCACTTTGAATATGTTATACAGTGTGGAACAAGAAAACTTAGTTCCAGCTGAAGTATTTTGTCCTCGTTCGTTGGTTCTGTAAAAATGAGTTTTTATTCCAACCACCACTTCCAGCATAATACAGCAGGGCTTTGGGTAGTAATATTTTTTAAAAATCAGTCAAAGCATGACTTTGCTGTAACCAAGTGGATAAATAAAGTGCATAAAAATGTGTGTGAAAGAGTCAGCTGGGTCTTTATTTCCTCTTACAACAGTTTCATTATTACTGCTTTTCCTTCAGTCCAATCATCCAGTGAGTAGATTCCAATGTTTTATTAATGAATCAAATAATTCCCTTCAGTGCTCAAAGGGTTGGTGTATATTCCACAGATAACCCACAACCAAGTCAGAAATTCTATACTGCCTTTATCTAAGTTACGTTAAAATTATGTCATTTTATGTATATTAACTTAATTTAGCCTTGGCATGTATTGTCTTTAAAGAAAGACAATACATGCAATACATGATTGCCTATCTATTAGTTTTGACATACTTTCAGCAACTAACAAACTAATGTTTGTTTATACCTGTTATGACCTGATGTAAAACAGGAGAGTTGAAGTCAAGCTAAAATCAGCGAGAGCAGCAAAACTAGTAGTTTCCACATTAGAAAGAGTCATTTCAGTTCAACGCTGTTTTAAAGATATCCAAACAAAAAAGATTTTTATGCCACTGAAGAGCATTATTTTATTATAAGCTTCTTTGATTATTCCATTATCAAAGAAGACAAACTGCTCATTTAAGCTATTAATAGTGTTGCTGTAGCGACATTGTGCAACAACTTAATTCATGAGCAGAGGGCAAGTAGGCCTCTATCAGAAGTTTACTTCTGTGTAAATGCATCTGAAGTTCATATTGTGTTTCTGAACTCTACTTTTATAGGGTGTTTGTTCTTGTCATGTCTACTAATTCTCTGAGTTCTTAGTTTCAGTTATTGGGTTTGGAGTTTATTCTTCGGTTTTTGCTCCTTGAGAACTAAATCTGCTTTTGAGTTGACCTATTGTCTCCGCAGTCCTGCACGTTGGGTCCTTACCTGCCTGCCACACCGCATATTATAACACATATAAGTATGCTAGAGTAGAGCACAATTACATCACTGGTATATACGTGTATAAATATGTGTACTTAAAATGTCATGGGCATACAAAACATGAGAGAAATGTTGTTGAATATTTATATTCTTTCAGGTATGAATGTATAAATATGTTTTCTTCATGAATCATAAAACTGCATCAAAATGAATGCATTCTTTAGCACAATACCTCAATAAATACTTTTTGCATAAAAGCCGTTTTGTCTGTTTTTTCACTTTTTGTTGGACCTGTGCTAATTTAACTAATGTTGTGGGGTTTTGTTGTTTTTTTCTGTCCTGATTGAAAGACTAATAACACTAATTGTATTTTTATTCAGCAATATTCACTCTCTGTAGAACTGCTCTGCTAAAAAAAAAAAAAACCTGACAGGCTCTTTTACCCTTTTTTCTTTCCTCACAAGGGCAAATGGATATTTTGGGTTTGCATTACCACAGACAGAGAAAAAGACCCCGGCAGTCATACTAAAATGAGCCAGTGAGTAACACAAAAGCCTACCAGCTACAGTAAAAAACAAAAAAAAAAGTGATGTGCAAATGAAAGACAGTAAGTGGGGAAAAAAGCATGTCCGACAGCAATTTGGAATAAGTGTAGAGCGACAAAATTTTGATCTGTCTATTACAGCTTATCGCCCCAGGCGTTCCTCTGTAATGTTGACTTCTAACTATCCCACTATGCTGCACTGACAGGCCCCCTCTACCTGAGCAATGTGATTTGACAATGAAAACTACAAATGACTAAATGTCTCGAAGGGAAAGGGTGAAGAAGAGTGATTGAGACAGAGAGGGAATTAGAACGAAGGGGAGCTGAGCCAGCAGTTGGCACAGAACTCCTTAAGCTCTGATAACGCAAATTCCTTCTTTCCTCCTGACTCTGGGCCCACTTCTTTCTCTTCAGACCTCTTTTCAAACCACACGTCCATTCTTTCCTGCTACCAGCTATTCAGCTTGAACTCTTTTTTCAAGTTTGCTCTTCTTGATTTTGCTACAGAGGCCTTAGATTTTCCTCACAGGTCATTGCAGTTCGCCCGGCTGCAGAATTAAATTTTCACTTCTCACCCACTTCAGTAGCGTTACACTGACTCATCCTCCCCTTTCCAACTGTTAGTGCTCAGGAAGTCAGCAGAGAAATAAAACAAAAGCAGGCTACACATCTAAATGAAAGACATGTAGTAAGATATAATATTGAAATTCAATTTGTGCTTAATAAAGTTTAAATTAACAACATGCCATTGTTTGCAATGTTTTGTTTAATAAAAATTAATTATTAAACAAAAAAAAAAGCAAAAACTTAAATTTTAAAAAAGATTAAAATGAAACAATTATGTGAACTTGGACATAAACCAGATTAACAAGGTCCACGTCAGGTGTTGAGGAACCAGAACACCCTGATGAGAAGTGTGCTACTAGAACAAGAAGACATCTGTGGGCAAGAGATGAAAATAAGGTGCTGCTGGAATGCTACTATGCAAGTAATCCCAGCAGACGGGGTTACATGGATAGGATGAGGGACCTATGGAGTCTTTGATACCCAACATCCACACTGAAACAACTAGTAGCTCAGTGGTCCAACATTCGGAAGAAGAAACTGCTCTCACGGCTCGAGACTACAGGTACAACACAGAGATGGCACGATACCACTTTTTTATGTCCGAAACCGATATCATAAATTTGGATATTTGAGCTCGAGAACATGTGGAGGGTGAAGGTAACAGTGGTCCCAGTGGTAATCGGAGTGACTCCCAAGATGGGAGAGGCGCTCCAGGAGATCCCAGGAACAACATCGGAGATCTCTGTCCAGAAGAGCGCAGTCCTAGGAACAGCTAAGATACTGCGCAGGACCCTCAACCCTCCAGGCCTCTGGTAGAGGACGCGAGACTGAAGGATAGATCGCCCCCAGGGGCGAGAGGGGAGTTTTACTTATTTTAATGTAGATATATACAAAATATCATATGTTTGTTGGTTTGGTGAAAAATGCTATTACAACTTGATGAAGCAGCCTCGTGATGCATTGATGGATGTGTTTTTTGGTCTACAATACTGTAAAAAAAAGTTTTCTTTTTATTTTTAGGACCTGTCCTGATTTTTCTTAATCCTGTCTCTGACACATGAACTCCATATAGTAATAATTAAAAAGACTAAAACTAACACTGAAACCAAGACAAACTAAAGCAAGAACATCCATCCAAGAAACTAACTGAAACTAAATAAAAACAATTAGAAAACACAAAACTACAATGACTCTGGTAATAACATTACACTTAGACAATTACACCAGTTTCCACTGCGGTCCGAATAGAAACATATTTTCATATTGTTTGACAATAACTCATGCAGTCACCACTTTTCTCAGTAAAAGCAAAAATATTTAGCTAAAATGTAATAGTCATTTGTAGCAAACAGGTATGATTTGTTTCCTAATACCTGCCCCGTGACCCACACTTGACTTCACCGCACTGCCAGTTTGCCTGGTCAATACACCACCTTCCATTTCAGGGGAGCAACACGACACGTGCATACCAGGCATCAAGTTAAAAAAAACACAATTAAAAACTAGCAGTTAATGGCTTTTTTAAAATAATATTATCTCTTATATTTTAAAGCAGTTATTGAATTGCTAAAGATCTGACATTTAGTTTTGTCCTAATTCATTTTCTGAAGCAGCTGAAGCTCAGTGATATTTAAAACTTTATTCAAAATACATTACAACACACGTTTAATCAGCATTCGTTAACTGCAGCTTTAGCAAAAGAATTAGAAGCTGTCCATTGCTGTGTAAAAGGTCTCATAGTACAGTGTTTTTATTGTTTAGTAAAAATAATGTTTCCTGTGTTTCCTGAATATGTCACTGATGCTTTACTGTTAGAACTGGTGGAATAATTAGTAGAGCGTGATAACTGAACTTCTGTCTGAATGTGTAAACCTTAGTAAAGTCAGACACGACAGTCAGAAGTTAAGAAACGCTCAAAAATGTGTTTTTTACAGGGCCGTTTGTTGGTTTGTTGTTATTGTGTTTGTCAGAGGAGTCTAGAAATCAGCCTTGTGCTGAGATCTGATTCTACAGTCTCTCATATATATTTTATGCGTAATCGCTTTTTTCTTCTAGTACTGGCCGTCTGTCTCTGTGTGAAGTGACAGCTTAGTCTAGTGGAGAAAATTATCCTCAGTTCACCGGTGAAATTTACGAAGCAACACAGGAGATAAGACTGGAATAGTTGTAAGATGGAGACTTGGAAAGCCAGAGCAAGAAAAGACCAAAGAAGCAGACGTGCAAGAAGTATTTTTTTTCTTTCTCTTTCAAGACATATTGTAAGGACTGTGTTTCTTTCATTGCTGGACTATTGTGTTACTTCAGTTAGTGCGATTCTGGCTCTTCAAATATTTCGGAGAATGTTCTTGCCTGGTTTGGTGTCTCATAGTTTGCTCTTGTGTACAGAACTTCCATATCCTGTCCGAGACCCTGTGTGTGAGCGTGAGGACTTCTGTGAGGAGCGAGCCGACTGGCGTATATGTCCCTCTGACCTCCCCGAGGACCCCCTGGACCTCCTCTCCCCCACTTGTATACAGTGCACTCGGTGTTAAACTAATAAAGAACCCTTTTGTGAATTGCAGCCTGCATCTGAGTCCATCCTGCTCAGCCCTGACAGTTTGTGCTCCTTTCACTCTGTTTAGTTTTAAATTAATCTCAAATGTCTAAAGTGAGGACCTCTCTTTTAGATTACCCCCCCCCCCCCCCCCCCCCCCCCCCCCCCCCCCCCACCCCCCACAACCCACACCAACAACCACAACAACAAAAACAACA
>VURO01031137.1:0-11087 GCA_015108175.1 Pelvicachromis taeniatus | reverse complement strand
CGCAAATTTTTTACATCGAAGTATTTTACGCGTCGACGTAAAAAATTTGCGTCGATGCGTCGTCACTTTCAAAAAAACACACGGCGGCAGCGAGTAGCGGTAACATGTGGACTTAAACCACGCCCCCCGAACACGCAGTTCTACAGTATGGGGATATTTGAAGCGAACAGGAAGTGATTCAGTCTTTGCCGGCTTTGTAAGGTGGAAATGGTCGATCATAAAACGACCGTAAGTTTTCAACTTTGTTACTAACGCTGGTTTTTACCCTTTAATTCATCCAGACACCCCCCACGTAGACACACACTCAGAGATAAACACCCAACCTCCGTAAATGCAACACTCATTTAAGCTGCTTAGCAGTAACATATATCATTAGATTCATCGATGCATCGGAAAGTTAATCACTAGATTCATCGATTCGGAAAATAATCATTTTGCCCAGCCCTAATCCTCACGTGGCCTTTTTAGGCTGCTTCCAAAAGTGAATTTCATAACAACCTTTTGAACTTTATCAAGTCCTAAAAATCAGGAGTGTGTCTGCTTTGACTGTGAAGTGGACATGGGTGGCTTCAGCTTAATTTTACTTGCTGTGTGGTGAACTGAACAAAAACAGCGATTACGTAGCAGCAATCAGTATGAAGCCACACAGTCTGGATGGATGCAGTTTACAAACCCACCCTTTAGACCAGGGGCCCCCAAACCTTTTCCAGTGAGGGCCACATAACTTTTCCCTTTTTTTTTTTTTTAGCTTGGTTCACAATTCACATTACATGAGCTTTATTGACATGAGGAAACATTTCTAGGGATTCAGTTGGGCAGGCCCACTACAAGCCTGTGTTCTATGGGTGCATTAGTCTTGATCGCGTGGCCAGACTGAAAAATAATGCGTCTCTGGTATTGTTTAGGGGGCCGGGTGGGACCACTGCTTTAGCCCTAATATGATCATTTCTTCTTCTAAAAACAACAACATGGCAGTCCCCAAAATGCAGCTTTACAAACCCGTGGGTTACATCTTTTACAAAAGTTTTAAACTTCTGAAAAGTTTGAACTTCCGACACCCTCAGATCCACCGAGACTTAACGTTTGCTGCTTATTTTGGACACAAAACTTTGGAAAACACTAAAATGTGCTCCTAACCACTAAGAACTGGATCTCGTCCAGCAGTTTGCCGTTGTTGGTGCTGCTGATCTGGATGAGACGATTGCTCTGTGAGATTTGGTCCATTTGATCCTTCACACTCTGGAGCATCTCTTCGTAGCTGCTCAGCTTGCCCTCAATGGTGTCCACCTCTGCCAGTGACTCGTCCAGCAGCTGCATTAGGATATTGACCTGCTTCTCCGATGCCATGATGGACTGAATGTTGGCCTTATTGTAAGAACAGAAAGAGTTATTTTTTTCACTATTAATGACAGTGGTCAAACAGATGCCCCCTCACAGACCAGTTTTTAATATAAGGACGATGAACTGGCTTTACTCACGCCATCTAAAACCTGAAGCTCCTTGAAGAGCTTCTCTGCAAAAGCTTCTGCATTGGAGATGGCGTACTCGCACGTCTCCATCATGCTCTCAATGTCTTGCTCTTCACGGGTGCTGAGTTCCTGGTAATCATCCAGAGCATCCTCATCTCCCCCTGCAACACTCTGGCTCTCGCCACTTGGCACAGACTCTAAGCCCAGGAGAAGAGAACAAAAACACGTGCAAGACATAAGTAGAATGGCAACGTTCAAAACACCACATATGGTATCTTCAGACTCAATCCAGTCGTCTTCGACTATTAAGAGAACATCTACAGGCACAGTTACACTGAGTAAAGGATATCCAGATGTTTCATGCTTTAAGAGTAAAGCTGTGCTTGTTTTGTATCAGTGATGAAAGTGTAGCATGACTATGAGCACAAATGAAGAACTATATTAGGTAGTGGCAGGAGGCATGTCCGTCAGCTTCCAAGTGAAGAAATTACTGTAATGATTAATGTGTAAGCTGAAACAACTGAACGAAAAACTGTGCTTTACTTCACTTAATTCCAATTAAATTACAGATGTGCATTAAATAATTGTGGGATGTATTAATAAGGTTATATACTGACATATCCATATGTATGAAAAGGGACAATTCACAGCAAAATCAAACGTAAATATTTTCACTCTGGCCTCCAGAGATGTTTGTCCATCAGTTTTGGAGATGAACAGCTGCAGAGATGCCTCGAGGAGCTCAGGTAACAACATAAATACATTTTAAAACTCTGCATCAATCTCTTTCCATAAAATTATGATCCAGTTAATTAAAAAAAATAAAAATGTACACAACTAGTTAAGAGTAGTTTCATGTAGGAACTATTTTCAAGCTGCTAAACCACACCCAACAAAAGGAAGCACACATGTAGTGATGAGAAGAAGCTCAGACACACAGCTACAGGCCAGAGGACAAGTATGTACATTTGACTTTGACACAAACAGTCATGTGAAACAAGGAGATTAAAAACATGATCTAAATGTCTGTAGACAAACAAGATGAATCATGTCTATTTATTTTTTCTAAGGAGAACGAGCCAAATGGCAGCAGTTTTAGGGAGGTGAAAGTCTCTGGTGAGAATGGTGGTAATGAAAACACGATGGTGAGGAGCGAGGAGGGGGAAGTTAAGTCCTACCAACCTTCCGCTTTAGGAAGTTCTGGCCAGAGAAAGTTAAAGAGAGAAAAGTGAGAATAAAGAAAGACTTTAACACAGGAAACCATACCACGAACCAGGAAGCAGAGAAGAGGCAGACTCTTTTTGAAAACATGCCATTAAAAGATTAAATTAAAAAGAAACATTCAGGTGGAATTTGCACTTCCACGCTAGATTACCTCAGACATGTGCACTCTAGTGTCAACGGCAGTGGTTTGACATAAACACACACACCTTTAAGCAAATGCAATCAAATTGTGGCACGTCGTCACGGCGGTGGCTGATGGTGGAGTATTTATTTACGCACCTTCGAGCAGCTGAGAACTGACATTGACAAACTCCACCTTCTTCCTCAGATAGCGCTGGTTCAGCTTCCAGATGCAGGAAATAAAGGAGTTTTTTTCAGCTGTACTGCTGGCCACCCACCGGTAAACTTTCTCAAAATGAAGATCAAACTCAGGATTTTCCTAAACCATGAAATTAAAAAAAACAATCCCAGCTTTTAAAACATCTTTTCTAAGTGAAAACACAAAAGAATGTCAGAGAAATGGATAGTTTCTGACCTTGCTTGCATCTTTGGCATCTACTTCTGTCAAGTCTCTGAGCTCCCAGGTCTGCTGTCGCTTGTAGAAGTCCCCCTTGTCAGATTTCTTCACCTTTACTACTTTAACCTGGACAGGCCTCTCTGTGGTAACTGGAAGAGCAGAAAACCCATTACTCCAAAAGACTTCTTAGCTTTACGCACTATTTACAGCCATTAATGTGGTGACTACCTGTAGCACACAGGAAGCAGTTCTTCTTCTTCTTTCCTGCCTTGCAGACGTTAACAATGCCAAGGAGACGCTCATCATTGGGTGTGAAGATGTCCCTCTGGAGAGCATGCTTTATGGCTGTCATGATGGATGCTGTCATACGGAGACCATGACATAAATAAACAATAACTTCTGAGACACATACACAATAGATGCACTTCAGGTACTTGCAAAGTATAAGCTGGTTGTCTGTTTTAGAGATTTTGAAATGGTTATCCGCGCCTTAATTTCACCCTGAGTGGACTACTTGAATAGATTTAAATCAAGTGTTAACCTGTCACTGCCTGGGTGACTGCAGCAGGTCCAAAACACAGCAGCTCGGCCCAAGCAAGTTTTTTTTATTGGATGTTTCTTGGGCCAATCCAAAGTTCAATTCAATTCAATTCAATTAAATTTTATTTATATAGCGCCAAATCACAACAACAGTCGCCTCAAGGTGCTTTACATTGTAAGGTAGACCCTACAATAATACATACAGTGAAAAACCCAACAATCATATGACCCCCTATGAGCAAGCACTTTGGCGACAGTGGGAAGGAAAAACTCCCTTTTAACGGGAAGAAACCTCCGGCAGAACCAGGCTCAGGGAGGGGCGGGGCCATCTGCTGCCACCGGTTGGGGTGAAAGAAGGAAGACAGGATAGAGACATGCTGTCCAAAGTCTTAATTTTGTTTCTCTTAAGCCATTCAAAGGTGGACTTGCTGGTGTTTTGGATTGTTATGCTGCTGTACAATGAGTTACGTCAGTGCTCATGAATAGCTGTGTGTCTTTGTGTGTTTCTAACGCTGACATGTCTAAAGGACGTCGGTTAAAACTACAACACAGTGCCCCAAAACTACAATAAATGTGCCTTAGAGGCTGCTGGTGAACGCTGCAGCCCTGAACCCAGAGACATCCGGTGGCCCTTCCGCTGTCCTCTCCGTCGGTTAGCGTCTGTTAGCTGGACAAAGCTAGCTGCTGCTGCTGCTGCTAGCATAAATGACGCCGGTCGCATAAACCAGGCAAAAAGAGTGCCTACACAAGCGAAATACTCATCTAAACCACTGTCAGGGTTTTTAATCAAGAAGCACTCTGTGTGCGTTTTAACAGAGATATACTATAATAGCGCTTACCTTGTTTTTTCAGCCCTCCAGCCCTACGAAGCACCGCCCTCTTACTTCCTGGTCCTCAGATGGAGCGGTCATGTGACAGCAACATCCTCCTCCGCCAGCAAACGCTCAAAATAACGCTGCAGTCAGGTCACAGAGCTGCTGTGCGTTTGTTGCCCCTCGTAATATAACAGATCTCCTCGCTGCAGAAGTGTACATATGTTCGTTATGTGGGACAGCAAAGCATTCGCCGACTGTCCCACGCACTTTTTTAAAGACAGGCTTTTTTTTTTGTACCCAGTGCGTTTGAAGGGAGGGGAGTTTATTATAGACTGCAGCTGAATGTTAGTCAGTGAAAATTACAAGTCAACAAAGAGTCACAAGCTTCGCAGATTTTGGTGAATGTGGTGGAAACTGGCACAAACACATGCAAGGACACAGTATACATGGGTATATGAGAGTGCTCATTATTCAGCTAATGTTGGTCCATGGGTCACATGGAACCCAATTTAGTGCCTTAAGAAAAAAAAAACAGTGCAGATAAATTCATGGACATTGCAGGGATGGTCATCTGGGCCATAGTTTTTTTTTTTTTTTTAATGAAACCAAAATATGAAACTGAGATATTTGTGACACTACTCTCCTAAAACACTGCCAGACAACAGAATGTTTTGTTTTCTGTTAAATTATTGTTCTCAGTGAGTGTTCCCTTTGTCCTAAAAAATAAATGCAAAATCAAAAATATCTCAGTTTTTTCCATATTCACTGAATGTGCTGTGATCAAGTATTCGCTGTAATTTAGAACAGCTGAGAGCAATTTTGGTAACCAAATATGAAATATGTCTTTATGATTTACAAGTCAAATTTACCAAAGGAACAACTTTGACACCCTTACTCAAATAAATGATCTGAATATACAACACGGTGGTTAGCACTGTTGCCTCACAGCAAGAAGGTCCTGAGTTCAATTCCACCATCAGGCCGGGGTCTTTCTGTGTGGAGTTTGCATGTTCTCCCTGTGTTTACATGGGTCCTCCAGCTTCCATCTCCTGCAGTCCAAAGACATGCACTTAGTGGGGATAGGTTAATTGGAAACTCTAAATTGCCCAAAGCCCATGAATGGTTGTCTGTATGTGTTATCCCTGCACAGACCTCTTGCCTGCATCCCAGCTGTCTTGCCCTAAGACACCTGGGATAGGCTCCAGCGCCCCCCAAAAGGATAAGTGGAAGCAAATAGAATCCATATATGTCGCTTTCATAATTTAATAATAAGTACTTTTTAATTATGGCAAGAGAGAAAAAAAGTTTATGCCATAAATAGAGGAAAGGAGAAAGTTCTGCAGTGAGACATCCATTTCTATCACTTCAATTAACTCACGGAGGGTCAGCGATGTGTCACGACCAGCTGAATAGAACCTGGCTTTACCCATAGATCAGCTGAACAGCTGGAAGGGTGCATATAATGGTTAGAACTGCAAAAGTGCAATAACTATTTTGATATTGACTAAAATATCTTGTAAATTAAAGTAACATTGCAAAGTTATATTACATTGTCTTTCTAGCTAGCCTTCCAAGCTACCAAAATATTTCATCCTTTGCTGGTGGCTCACCTTTCCTTGGTGATGGACAAAATTTCACGTCATTCAAACATGATCAAACATGATAAGGACAGCAGGTGGCATTATTAAGCCATGAAAAAGATATTATTTCTGCACTTTCAATGGTTTATGTGTTGTTTTTTTCACCATGTGCACAAGGTTGTAGTCAGTACTGAATGGATGCATTTGCCATGTTCTGCAACAATAAAAATGATATTTGTGGTCCAGGTTTACAGCAAAAGTCCGCTGAGGACATAACGAGACCCGAAGCAAACCAATAAACAAGTCAAACGAATGTCAGCACAATGAGTCAGACGTGTGGCACAAATGAAGATCAAGGATTAACATTGATCTGCAGACAATGCCTTGAGGTAAATGGCTGTGTTGAAGTTATTGTGCAGAGACGATGCTGAATCTCCCAGCTGGCGTATGTTGCGTGCACTGTCAACATCAGTTAAATTCAGAGCTTCTTGCTCAGTGTGATGAACTGGGACGATTTCAAAACACATCCAGAGTGTATGATGTGTGCTTTTATATGCATCGTAACATCTGCCTCAGATGTCCAAGTTAAAGAAACTGTAAAAGTCATGCATTATTTAGGGAAATGAGTACAGCATCAGTGTAGGGTGTGATGAAAACCTCTGTTGGAGCTCATTGATGTACATTGTACAGACATGAAAACATTTTATAGAGTTATGGCTTTAATATGGAAATATCCAAAGAGTATAATACATTATAGAGGAAGCCGTGGAGGAATTTAAGGCCCGGCCAACTGGTAAGAAAAAAGTGATGATAATAAAATGATCACAATACTGCAGATGAAAAAAAAATGACTGATCGCAAAAGGACATCATTAAGATTTTGTGAACGTAATTATAAACCTATACGTGGGTCTCATTTCATGGGTTTCACATTCTGCTATATGAGTCCATACCTCTAAATAATTGTTAATCTGTAACTATATACACACATTAAGTAACTAATTCATGTTTTGGGGTTATTTTTTGTGTAAAAATAATACCTGTTTACATAATAATACCTGTGTGTGCGACATACATCTTTATATTTATTTACTGTTTTCTCGTTTATGGACAAGTCTGTAACATGACCCATGCCACGGCACAGCAGTTAAAGGCTAACTGGTTTTCCAGCTAAAAACAACACACACACACACACACATTACAAAATATACACACACTGTAATTGTCTTCATTTTTTTCACCACATGCCTCATTGTAAGGGCTCACTCAGAGCTTCCACGCTTCCTTTTCTGTGAATGTGAAAGTTTATAATGGTTGGTAGTGACGTTGGTGTTCCTGCAGCAGAGCGATGTTTTTGCAGTCACAGGAACTTCAAACTTACTGATTTGTGATAACTACTGAAAGCCTGTTAAGTGGGCATAACATCAATTAAAAGTACTCAATTTAGAGGACCACAACAAAGTAGTACCTGCAGGTAAGAAGTTTTCCCAACTCGTGTCAGGAGGCCATTTCTGTGATGTGGGCGCCCCAGTGACATGCACGGGGTGACATGCAGATGTGACAAAACAAAAGGGCCTTTCACGCTGGTGCTGCAGTGTCAGGGGACGGTGATTGCATCTGTGTAATCTACATTTGACATTCACACTGGTGATTAAAGGCTGATAGCATTTTCTGCTTCTGTGTCTGTTTCATTTGGTATCAGGATGACATTTTCAGCAGCCTTTAATATGCTTGAAGAAGGCATCATTTGTGTTGTTTTCAAGTCAATTCAATTCAGTTTTATTTATATATGGTCAAATCACAACAACTGTCGCCTCACGGTGCTTTATATTGTAAGGTAAAGATGGTGGCGACAGTGGGAAAGAGAAACTCCTTTTTAACAGGAAGAAGCCTCAAGCAGAACTAGGTTTAGGGAGGGACAGATATCTGCCATGACCAACTGGGGGAGAGGGGAGGGAGACAGGGCAAAAGACAGACTGTGAAAGAGAGCCAGAGATTAATAATAACAAATGATTTAATGCGTTGAGGTGAGTGAAGAAGAAACAGTGTATCGTGGGAAGCCCCCAGCAGCCCAGGCCTACTGCAGCGTAACTAAGGGATGGCTCAGGGCCATCTGATCCAGTTCTAACTATATAATTCATCAAAAAGAGTTTAAAGCATAATCTTAAAAAAGAGATAGTGTTTGTCAGCTGAATACTAACTGGTTCCATAGAAGAGGGGCCTTAGCTGAAGGCTCTGCCTCCCGTTGGACTTTGAAATACTCTAGGAACAACAAGTAAGCCTGCAGTGTGAGAGCCAAGTGCTCTAATAGGGTGATATGGTACTACAAGGTCTTTAAGAAAAAACTGGGCGTGAATATTTTAAAGACAATTGTGGATTTAATGAAGAGAAACTAATACAGGATATGCTCTCTCTTTCTAGTCCCTGTCAGGACTCCTGCTGCAGCATTTTGGATCAACGGAAGACTTTTCAGGGAGTTTTTAGGACAACCTCATAATAATCTACAACAATAGTCCGGCCCAGAAGTAATACATAAATACTGCACATGAAGCAGTTTCTCACTTCAGACAGGATGTTTCTATTTTTTCCAGATATTCTGTAAATGCTAGAAAGCAGTCATACACTTTTGTTTAATGCGCACATTGAAGGCCAAAAATGGTCAAAATGACTTGTGACCAAGGTACTGACATTCAGAGTAAGTGTCTATATTTATTCTAATGTCAGGACTCACACAAAAGATGACATTCATACAGGGTGACTTAAAATCTGCTACATGCAGTCTTTTATTGGTTGTTTAATTATTATTTAATTTTTTTTTTTTGAAAATCAGACAGCAAACCGGAATATTCAAATGCATGTTGGTGAGAGTTTCCTTCTGTCACTCTTTCCCCTCCCATCATGTTTCTTTAGCTGTGACATTATGAGTCAAGTGTGTAAATGATAGAGACACTTGACTCTTGGAGCAACGCAGCAGAGCACTTACATGACAACTTGTATGAATGGCGTCCCGCTTGAGTAACCTCATCCCAACACGAGAGCTTTGCTCATCGCTGGCAAATTACACGTAAAGAAGAACATGCTAGTCATCCAAAGTGAAGTAAGCACAAGAGCTGCTATTACATGAGCAATGCTCCATGTAGAGCTCTTTGCTCATTACGAGGGTCAATAATGTGTGCGATTTTGTTTTGAAGTAATCATGTAATTTAAAATGTGCGCACCTGTGTGTTACCCAGTGTGCTCGGCTGATTGTTTGTGTAGCCTCCTGAAACGTGGAAAAATACAAATTGGGAAATTGCAGTTATTATGACCGAAAAGTGAGTAGTTCTGTGGGAGTTAGGACCCAAAGCAAGACACTGAGAGGCAGAGGAAGGACACAAAAAACTGTTTGTTATTGTTGGATAAATTCTTTTCTGTCTTGCTTTTTTTTTAAGTCTAGTCACTCATTTTTTATTTACTGGAATGAAAATGCTTTCATAGAAGTTTGTGTAGAAAAAAAAAAGCAAAAACATTTTAAAACCATTGACTTATTTTTAGGTAAAGTGTTAAACACAAAGAGTATAAAACCCAACAATCAGACGACCCCCTACAAACAAGCACCTGGCGACAGTGGGACAGAAAAACACATTTTTGACGAGGAGAAACATCCAGCATGGAGGGACAGCCACCGGCTGGGAAAGAGTAAAAGAAAAGAGAGCAGATGCACAGACACACATAAGAGTGAGAGTCTGAGTTTAAAATGAATTACTAATGAAAAATAAAATGTGGTGTAGCAACAAATGGAGAGAAGTGAGTGAAGAAGAAACACTCAGCATCGTAAGCGTAACTAAGGATGGATTCAGGATCACCTGATCAGCCAATGAAGGGAGGCTTATGTGGAAGAAATGCAGTTACTCTTTCTAGTCCCTGTCACTACTCTTGCTGCAGCATGTTATTTTTATTGCAGGACAATAAAAATAACATGCTATGATAGCAGAGAAGTACAGGAGAGAGGATAGTTCTAGTTTTAGAGATATTACACAACTACGAGAGAGCAGAAAACACCTTAATTCAGTGATTCTCCAATTAGGACGTATCCACACAAGTTATATTTGTCATTTGTGATCATATTAAGATAATAAATTCCGGAGGCTATCTCTGCTGATAGGCAGAGATAGGCTGTGACAGAGATAATGAGTGAATCACCAGTGTGTGTTGTGTGTGATAGAAAGTACCTCATGGATCCAAATGATACTGTGTATAAACCACAGTATGGGCTGACTTACAGTTATAATGGTATCATCATTATGTGTTGGACTTTAGGTCCTGTGATATACTAAGTCAGTCAACAGCTTCATGCTTCATGTGTTAAAGATCTGATATGAGCAACATTAACTCTTGGATCATCCATCCATCCATCCATCCATCCATCCATCCATCCATCCATCCATCCATCCATCCATCCATCCATCTTCTGCCGCTTATCCGGGTCCGGGTCGCGGGGGCAGCAGTCCAAGCAGAGAAGCCCAGACCTCCCTCTCCCCAGCCACCTCCTCCAGCTCATCCGGTGGAACACCAAGGCTGGGCTGGCCTGGGTCTGCCCCGGGGCCTCCTCCTGATGGGACATGCCCGGAACACCTCACCCAGGAGGCGCCCAGGAAGCATCCTTGTCAGATGCCCGAACCACCTCAACTGGCTCCTTTCGATGTGGAGGAGCAGCGGCTCTACTCTGAGCCCCTCATGGCCGAACTTCTCACCCTATCTCTAAGGGAGAGTCCAGCCACCCTTCGGAGGAAGCTCATTTCCGCCGCTTGTATCCGCGATCTCGTTCTTTCGGTCACTACCCACAGCTCGTGACCATAGGTGAGGGTAGGGATGTAGATCGACCGGTAAATTGAGAGCTTGGCTTTTACACTCAGCTCTCTCTTCACCACAACAGACCGATGCAGCGTCCGCATTACTGCAGC
>VURO01031131.1:14075-32991 GCA_015108175.1 Pelvicachromis taeniatus | reverse complement strand
GAGTGTGTGTGTGTGTGTGTGTGTGTGTGTGTCCGCGTGTGTATGACTCAGGGTTCGGATGCAGGCCAGACAGAGAAAAGGCACCCAAATGCATTATGAATGTGGCTCAACTCTTGTAAGGCCAGCATTGAGTTTCGTAGCTCGTTAATCATTGAGAATGGGCATGATGGGGGCAGTGGTGACACTCAGAGTCATCCTGCCTAATCCTGGCACACATATAACACACACACAAAGAGACACACCGCCTGTCTCACATTTGAAGTCAGTGCACTAGTCCTGCGGTAAACCTCCTGGTAGTTTTGCCTGACAAGTAGGATGATGACTTATAACTCTAAATACTGCAAGCATCTTTTTTTATGGGGGTGGGGGAACATTGGATCCAGGAGGGTGGAGGGTGGGGATTATATTACATTAGTTTCTTTTGACATTTAAAGTAAACAAAGCAAAAGTATCCCTGTGTAATTTTCCACCTACACACAATAGAATCATACCAACAATAACTCTCTTGTTTCAGTAAATAGACTGGTTCTTGTATAGCGCTTTTCTACTCTAAGTAAGCAGCCAAATGCTTTTTTACATTTACCCATTCACACCCATTTAAATGAGCACTTTTCTTCTCTGCTTTTCCTATGCAAGTACTAGCTAACATTCACACATATTCATACCAAGTTGTTCTCTGATGAATGCATCAGAGAACAACTTGGGGTTAGTATCTTGCTCAAAGATACAGACTGGAGACTGTGCCAGGGATCGAACCACAGACCACCAACCAGCAACCTTCCGATTAGTAGGTGACCTGCGCTACCTCCTAAGCCACAGCCACATATATGTAGTATATATGCTTTATATATTGTGTGTAAACATCATGCTGTATCAAATAATATTATATCAGACAAAAGACATTTTCACACTTCAGGAATAGGGATTAAGGATAGGGATTGAAGAAAACACTGTATTAAATCCTGCAGCTTAAACAACAAAACTTTTCCACAAGGACCGCATACCATACCAGCTTTAATTTCCTGAAGTGGATCAAGGCAATACAGGCATACCAGGCCATAGTGTGAAGCATCTGGATTGAGTTATCCTTCTGTTGACCTCTCCCCATGAACAGTATTGTCTTCTGTTGTAATTTGAGGTCAGCTAGCAGAGGGAATGGTCAGTTAGCCAATAGAGATCCAAGTTTCATTAGAGAGTATCCTGTACTCTTGAACAATGGAGTAACTGACCATGAGAATCTTAGGGTGAGAAAAAATAGCGCTTTGTGTCGCTACTTCGAGAGGATGTTTCATGATTAAAATTTTAGTCCGTAAAAATGACAAAGGGAACATTTTAGTATGAAAAAGGCTGATTTTCAGTTTGCTGGGATGGATTGTGAATTAGTTTGGCCCAGAAGCCTAAAAGGGTTAGCCTTGAGTTGAACTTGTTCTAAAGGGGAAAAGTGCATGACACATTCAGTGTAGTGCTGTATAAGGTGCAATAGTGACTGGATGTTGGTTTGGTGTGGCAGAACTCCAGGCCATCAGGGGTCATGAAGTCCCTCATTACTATTTGGCCAGGCAACACCATTCCCACTTGATTTTAACTGAAACCAAATGTTATAGATGTGGATTTGGGGCTTGTTTCTTAGCATTTCTTTGCACCATGAAGAAGGCACAGACATGTCCCTGAGTGTGCATAAAGCTCGTAACAGTGTGGAGAACTACTTTGGTTTATCTGTTATGCTGCCTTCTTGCACTTGCAGGTACAAGCTCTGTACTCAGCTTAACAAGTTCAGTCAGTGCTGTGAAAAAGTGGGCATATTATGAGTCATAAACCTCAAACAGCACTTTGATCCAGGACTGCTTTATGAGGTCCTCAATGCCACATAGAGCAAGAGATATTCCTTTTTTTCTTCTTCTTCTTTTTAACTGAACATCTGTTTGAGAAATGCTCTGTGCAGCCAGCAGCTCGACAGCTGGAAACTTCCAATCTGGAAAGAGAGGCAATTCTAATCTTGGAAAGTTGTGGAATGGAAAGCACTCACAATGGCATCTTCATGAGAGATGATGCAATGGCATAGCCAGGCCAAAATATACAAAATAATATAAAATCACAAGACTGTGTGTGGAACAATAGATAAACATATCATGGTCTTTGTCATGTGAAAAAAAATCACATGCTCTGTCAATGCATGATAGAATCTACAAAGGGAAATTAAGCAATTAGAGTGAAGTTTTGTTTTCTTCCAAGAAATATCATATATCATCCCTTTAATACCCTATTCCATAGAAGCCTGTTTTTGGCGCTACATCCTGTGGAGTGGAGTTTGGAGAAAGGCCTTATAGTCCCTGCTAATGATTGTAGCTCTGAATACTCCATCCAAATTTAGATGGGGTTTTTTTGAGCCAACACTGAGTGCTTAGTGAATAGCGAAAGCCCAAAGGTATGTGGGTGGCTAGTCCAAAAAGTATACTGTAAATAAACATGTTGTGCGATAAACACAGAAATTTTAACCATGACCATATGCAGTAAGGAAGAATTAGAAAGAAAATTAGAGGGCACGCAAAAGAAAAACTGAGAGGAGCGCTCACTTAAAGATATTTTCTTTGGACTGCATGTATTGCAGTCCAAAGAACGCGTGCCCATCGCGTGCCCATCCGTTCGTATATTTGGGTCATATGGTTTCCTCCTCTGATCTACTTTATGTGTAACTCAAATTAAAAGGAACTCTTTTAACCAATTATAGGTTGCAGTATAGGAAATAAAAAGCACTTCTAAATGCGCTTTATGTGTTGTATGTGCTTGATGTTGGTTGTTCTGATCTATGGAGCAGACTTTGGCTGGGAGTGGTAGGGATGTGGTTACAGAGTTTCTTTTTTTTTTTTTTTGCTGTTTGACTTGTGAACTTTTTGTTCTTCATAATCATCTTTATTTACTTGTTTAGTTTTACATTTAATATGTTACTGTGAATCTGGGATAGGCTCCAGCCATAGTAAGGATAAGCAGAAGAGAATGGATGTGACTTTCATTCATTATTCCTTTGTTTGTCTGCTTTTTGTTTTGTTTTGTTTTTTTGTTTTTTAGATGAAACACGGCCTATGTCACGGATAAATGGACCTCTACTGGCACCAGGGCCCCTTCCACCTCTTCAAACCCCACCTACCCCACCCATGGACTCCCCTGTGCCATCAGTGTGCCCTCTTATTCCCACCCCTACTCCTCCACTGGTCCCCCCGACCTCCTCTTCCCCAGGCTGCGGGAGCGGCAGCACCAACTCAGAGCAGGTCGGATCAGGAACCCCGGTTTCAGGAACTGTTGGCATTTCGGCTTCAAGCAGCCCATCCAATCCAGAGACAGAGGAGGACAAGGCCAAGAAGCTGTTGTACTGCTCACTGTGCAAGGTGGCTGTGAATTCCTTGTCACAACTGGAGGCGCACAACAAAGGTCAGTAATCTGTGAGCAATGATATGTTTCCTGAATTTAGCTGGAAATACAGCCATCTGGAATGAACTGTGGCGCCTTTCTTGTTCTGATGAAGTTTTTCCCGGATCATTACAGCTTGGGTTGGATTCCTCTCTGTTTGCACAAGCCACAGTGTTTTTGATGGAAACAAAATGTATCACATCCTGCCTGGACTTTTGCCAAGAAATACACATGCAAACACTTGCTGAGAGATGTTGTTTTGAATTCCTAAAGAAGAATCTTTTAAAAATCACAAAAAGCATCAAGTCAAAACAATTTATTTTTTGCATTTCTAGATAATCAACTCCAAAAATTGCTCAGTTAAGAGAATGGATTTATAATTTACTTTTACATGCAATTAAATTGGCAGCTACATTTTTGTATGTTTTTACATTGTATAAGAGTTGTCTTTAAAACAACTCCCAAAGTGTCTACTGAGTTCCTGGAATTATCACAGTAACCTTAACACAAATTAAAAAATAAGGAGAATGATGATCAATAATGCATTACTGAGTTGTTATTGCATATCATAGGTATTAAAGCAGAAGGTGTTATGTGTAAAACAATGTAAAAGTACCTTTTTGAAGGATTTATATTATATATTTACACTGGGCTTCATCAAACCTTACCACATTTAGTGTAACGAGACTGAGCATTTCTTGTTTTCTGGGGTCATCTGTACCTCACCTGTGTCAGTCCAGTCTAATACTGGAATCCCGCCTATGGTCAAGCCTACGTTCTTATTTTACACTTGCCATAATTAGTGTAAATATACCTTCCCTGCTAAAGATTTGATTTTTGCAGCAGAGAGCATGACAAATGTTCCTGGGAGCCGTCCAAAAGAAGAAAAAATTGCAGAGGAAGATGTTTAAGGTGTTAAAACCACAGCAGGAAAGGGAAAATAAAAGGAAATGTTGTTTATTGTGTGGGTGAACTCACCACAATATGGGTTTAAATATTCTGTCAGACGACTTTCACACGCGACAACACTTTTTCATGGTTACATATACCCCGAGGAGCTTGCTGCATCCTATAATCCTTCCTGCACTGCCTACTTGGATAGCTCCTGCATGTCTCACAGGACAGTATGTATGTGCTGGGCTTCCTATCTGTCATTTAGGAGTTTAGTATACAGTATGCACATGCATGAAGTACACTTAAACTTCACCACAGACAGAGGCACCTAATACACCTCATAAAGGACTGATTCCCACATCAGTGTGATTGTATCTTCTCTGCTTAGAGTACTCCTAGCCTGAGCCAGCTGAGTCAGACATGAAAGCAGCTGATAAATGCTGCATTTATAATATTGCCATAGCATTCACTAATATGTATAGATTACCCTTTTTTTTTTTATCAATTTCACAACAACACACTAGTAGTTTGTGTTGTATCTGTCTCCAAGAAAACATTTGCAAATTTACTGTGTTTATAGTGTTAAAAAAAAAGATTACACATAGCTTAAACATGAGCCTGGGTCACAGCCTGCTGGCACCCGGTGGGCTCCAGAGTTCAAACCTTGAATGACTAAAAGTTGAAATAGCTGAAACTGCATGAGGAAAACCATCTGGAAACAATCGAGTTCACTCATTCTAAAAATCAGAGCTGTGTGTATTAGCAGGGTTCAAAAATGGAAGCATATGTCACATAGACACCCAGACATGAACAGTGTGCGTGGCACACCATGAACTGCCCAAGAACAGAAAAACAGGAAAAAAAGATTTGTAAGTCATGTTACTTCATGTAACATTCATGCAGCGGTTTTATTCCAGTGCTGTTGTGTTTTCAAATGTTGTCTCCTTTTTTTTTTTGGTTTACACCCGGAGTCAACTTTACAGAGACAAAAAATAAATCCACTGGGCCAGCCATTGCCAGACCAAAATAGAACAAAAGCAAAAACAGGCACCCAAGAGCACATTTTTGGCCACAAGCAAACCTTTCTCCACACTGAAGCCCACAGCCTCTGTGCTCCTCACATCTACCCCACCCAGATGACTTGTCCAACTTCTGTAACCTTAACACTGTTCAAAGGGTTTTTAGGGAGTGGGGCAAATTAGTATTTCAAAGTCAGAGTCAAAGACAGTGGAATGCTTTCAGTCTAGAGGAGCATTGCAGTAAAAGTGAAGTAGGAGGTTTCATCCAAGTTCAAAATGTGTGATTATTTAATGAGAGACTATTTTAGCACGCTCTTAATAATGTGCAGTATGCAAAAACATATTTCTCTATGGTGTCCTTTTTGCAGCTGCAGCTAGTCTAGGACTGATCCAAATAAAGAAAACATTGTAAATAGGAAATTAGATTTTTATTTATTTATTTTCATTTTTAGACTCATGACTGGGCAGATAACGCGATGCCAAATGGGTTTTGTCGATCAGACATCTAACGGGGCTAATCTGGTTTTATGTCAAATGGCTTCATTTCCGAGAAACGGCTATAGGAAGATCAGTAATATATGTCTAGTGCTACAATCTGCGATGTAACCTACCCTGTTTCTTCACTCAGCAGTGTTAATGTTTGGAATAATACTGATCTCTTCAAACAGTAAAAAGAATGGTGCCATGCTCTTACAGCATAGCAAATGCCCCATTGAAGAGCCATTTAAAGACCAGAGCAAGCCTGCATCTCATAATAATACGCTCCTAAATTTCCAAACACTGACATTTATCGTCAGTATTTTTTTAATGTGATATTAAAGGCTCAGTGATTCACATTTTCATTGATAATGCCAGATGTGGATTATGGATAATGGATATAATATAGTACAGTACACCATATTTGGCCTTATCCTACCCACTCCACTCAGTCAAACATCATGAATCACTTATATTATTAGGTTATTATTAGAAAGGCTTTGAGTTGACCTTCCAGAGCACTAACTGCACCGATGGGTAACTGCTGCCCTCCTGTGGTAAAAGCTTTGCTATGCAACTTCATGCAGTATTCATTCTTTCTGTTGTGCTGTTTTGGTTTGTTTTTTTCTGCCATGATGTGACATTTTTCACTGTCATTGTTCTGCCGCAACGATTTTAACTACAGAGAAATTCTGTCCAGTCTCATTTCACTTCAGAGAAGTGGAAGCAGTATGACTCATATGTTACAAATAATGTTTCGCTGGCACCATATTATTTAATTTTAATATATTATCTTTAAATGTATAGATTCATGTGGGCTGGTGGCATTGCTGAACTGTGTTTTACTTGGGTAAAAGTGTATTTCTTTCTGTGCAGGTACTAAACACAAAACTATCCTGGAGGCACGGAGCGGGCTGGGCCCTATAAAGGCATATCCTCGCCTGGGCCCAAAGCCCAGTGGAGAGCAGGGAGGGGGGCCGGTGGACCCCAACACTCAGGAACGAACCTTCCACTGTGAGATCTGCAATGTGCGGGTCAACTCTGAACTGCAACTAAAACAGGTAAGATAGCAGTGGATGTATTTCTGTACCTTAAATCTAAGGATTAGACTGGCATTTAGATTTGATTATTGTTTTTGTTAAAGCACAAGATCAATTCAGTGGTCATTATTCAAAGTTTTAAATTATGTTGTTTTATTAACGTATATTCAAGTCAAACAATTGTGTAATTACATAGCTGTATTTTTCATTATGTTTTTTCCAGTTAGTGTCCATGGTGTAATGCAATAGGAGAAGTAATATAGTTTGCTGTGATCTTTATTTTTAGCACATATCAAGTCGAAGGCACCGGGACGGCATGGCGGGGAAGCCTAACCCTCTTCTCAGCCGACACAAGAAGCACAGGGGAGCTGATCTGACGGTAACATTTTACCGCTGATTTTTAGCTCCTATGACAAAGCACACCTGAACTCCAGAGATCAGATACAGTGATACTTAAGGACATTAAGTTTGTGAAGCTTTGGAGTTGGTTTGATCCCCACAAAAGTCCATCAGATGTTCTGTCCCCATCCTCCTAGCTCAACCTAACTGAACTTTCTGAATTACAACAGTTCAAAAGAATCTGAAGTGGATGGTGTACAGTTGTTTCACTTGCATGTGTTGACCGTCTGGAACTAATCATTATTACTCTCTCTCTCTCTCCCCCCTTTCTCTCTTGTCTCGTACTGCTTTTGATTCTGTTTTTTTAGTCTTCTTTGACCTTCTCCAAGGATCTCACCAAAGCTTTGGGTGCCGGGCTGTTGCCCAGCCCCTTGGCGGTTGCGGCAGCAATGGCCGCCGCAGCGTCTTCAAACCCACTGGCTCTCCGCGCGGCTGCTCCCGCACACCATCCACCTCATCACATCTTGCAAGGCCCGGCTCTCAGCCATGCAATCCTCAGACCTGCCCCAGGGCCCATCCGCACCACCCACGGGCCAATCCTCTTCTCTCCTTACTGACACATAACCATCTGACTTCAGCCAGTCAGGAACATCCACTCCAAAAGCACACTGTGAAGCTACAAACATGATCAACTAACAGCAATTGATAAGGGTAGGGGTGGGGGGGTGGGGAAATCTGATCATTAAAATATCTGACTGAGAGAATAGCAAGGGAACAGTGGAACGGAGTACAAGCATATGTCTCTATTTTTCCCTTTACCTGAAACTCTCCATTCACTCTCCCTCCATTTCAAAAGACTTTTTGAGTGATCTGCAGATGGAATTATCAGAGGAATAGTCATTATGCATCGAACTCCCTTGTACATTTCTCACCTCCTGATCCCTCCCTTGCACTGTGGCCCTCTCGTGGCCACCTCAATAGCTACAGAAGAAACACATGCAGACCTTTCTAGAAACATTCAACCACACGTAGTGTTACATAATTATTCCAGGACAGGTTGTTTTTTCCACCTGTCATCATGGCTAAATGTGTTCTTCTCATCCTATGCACCTCAAAAACAAAGACAATAATGTTATGTCAGTAGGGTAGCTGCTTCCATCAGTCTTTGCTGTGTGCGCCACATGTAGCTGTACAGGCTTCAGCGGCACTGTACATGTCCTGCTCCGTGCCAGAGGTCAGCAGTTCTCCAATTTGTGACATTAGGTCTCCGCTAGATACAACATGACTTTGGCTGACAGGCAGGTGGTAGCCACATCCGAACATGTCTGATGGTTGGGGGGATGAGTGGAGCAGAAAAGTGACTGTGGGGGATTGTTCTTTGCTGTCATTTCCTGAGAGGGTGAGGTGAGTGGAAGGCTGGCACGGGTCACTGGATGGATTCACCACAGGCAACTTGCAGACATACACAGACCTGGACAAATATGTGTTTTAAAATAGATTGTACCAACAAAAATTGCTACAGGGCACATCTGCCAACCTCCATAACAGTCAGAAAATAGTCTCACCAAAGGAGAGAGGAGATGGAAGAAGCTGCAGAAATCACACATTAATATATATTGTACTGCTGGGTTTAAATACTCGGTCACCATGTTTAGCTTTGATTGCATTATCTGGAAAGAATTCTGCAGTTTTACAAACAGTAGTTTGAAATAAAGTACTTGAGAGGGATAAAGAGAGCATAGGTGTTATGCTTTGGCTTGGATTATTTAAAAGCCAATCATCATCCTCACATCTTCCTGGTCTTCATTCGCAAACTGACTGTTTAGGTGGGCAAGTATGACTTGTGTGCGACCCTTTCTCCTAATGTTTCTGCATGCCACCTCACAACAGGATGCTACACTGACAGCGCTCTGCATCACTAGGTTGACCTCTCCCATTTCTGCCCTATCCTTCTCCTCAACTCCCTATTATCCAAAGGTTCATATGAGTCTATTGTGGGAGACACATCAACACTGGCAACCGTGATGCTGAAAGGCAACAAATTAAATAGAGGAAGTTGAAAGCCAAATACATTCTTTGAGAAATGATCTTGAGCTGAAGTGACAACCAAGCCAGAAGCCTAGAGAAGCCGCCCGGAGCGGGAGTCGAGACGTCCAGCCCAAGGCATCTATTGATACTTCCTGTCTTACAACTGAAAGCCATGAAACACACCATGATTTGTTTTCTTTTACAAAGACTGGTGAGCACTTTGTTTTTCTTGTTTGGTTTGGACTGTTGGTTTACATTTATATCACACATTTAAAAAAAAAAAAAGAGCAAAATAGAAAACACGATAAAAAAAAATATTTTTGTAGGTAGGAAATGTTATTATCGTCATTAAAGGAAACAAGGAAAAGGGTGAAATGATCAGAGAGCGGATTACATAAGGGACTCAGACAGAATTATATAAACAGGCAGATCAACTGATTGAGTGGGGAGCCACAAACACTAGCTAAGCAGCAGCAGACTTATCTTGCCTGACAGCTTGAAACTAACACCCTTTTCTGAACGAGATGTACACTGTGCCCTTTCATTGAGAAGCAATGAGCTCTAATGTCTTACCTTTGTCTGAATATTGCAATGCAATGAGCAATTTTTATCAGAGTGACTTGTTATCATTGTGACATGTTGTGACATATTGTCTGGAGTCATGTGTAAAGTGGGAGCACGCCAGCTGACTGACTTTTCTGTTCTTCCATGAGCAGCACAACTTCTTGAGGGGATTGAGGTGGGGACAGAGAGACAGAGGTGTAGCTAGAGATAGGGACTGACCCTTCATATTAAAGGGCCTTTTTACTATGGTAATCTCTGCTTGGGGAACAGGGTACAACACCAGGTATCAAGGGATTAAAGCTAGATCTGTTCAACGGGTTTTTGTTTTATTTGGACTTAACGAATTGCATTATGTTGTTGTTTTTGTTTTTTCTGTGTGTGAGAAATATGTCTAAGTGAAAATCTGGAGGAACATTATCAATGCCATTACTTAAACAGAGAAGCTGGCTCGGTGTCAGCTTCCACCATTGTGCTCTTTTTGTTGCAGAACATAATCTTCAAGTTCATTTTGTGAGTGAAATGCTAGTCCAGGATCCTTGCTTTTCTTCCTGTTGGTGTGTGTACTATAAGTATTCTAGTGTGTGTTGGGACCTACTCTCTCCCCACTCCCCACCAATCAGAGACAGAGGCAACCTGGATCTATAAAGTGACCTCACACATCTATGGGGACAAAAACCTGCATGTGTTTGGTACAGTGAGATTCATCAGTTGTTCTGGATTCAAGTCACAGAGTTGACCAATAACCGAGCCTTATCAGAGTACTGCAAAGATGTCCCTGGTAGGTCAGTCAAGTAGCACCACATGTTCATATTGTCCGTGATATGTTCATAACGTGGTAAATACCAGAGAGTCATTTTCATCATTCACATGTGGGAAATAAATGGTATTCCTATTTTCTGGGCAGGTATTTCATGTTAGCTGTGTTTAGGCTACTAGCCTTAGCCTTATTCTGCCCTCGGTCTTTCTCAAAGCAGAGAGAGAGAGATGGAGAGGCTATGGTGTAATTTTGTCTTGCCAATAAATTTATTTTTGAATTTCATTATTAGAGGGACAAAGAGTTTGTATGGCGAATTGTAGCAATACCTGACTCATTCTGGCTACTCTTGTTTATTGCAATAAGAAAATTAAACAATAAATGTGTATGTGAGTAAAACATTATAAATGTAATTTAAATGAAAAAGAAACTTTATGGTAAGTACTACTGGTATCAAGAGAAACCATGGTGGAAAAAAGTAAATGTCAATAAAACATTAAATGATACTGTCTGTGGAGTTTTTATGAATCTGTGTGGTGCCTTCTAATGCCATCCATCCATCCAACTATATGACCCTGAATCAAATGATTAGTTCATTACCAGGCCTCTGGAGAATTTCAAGACATGTCAGCTGTGTTGGCTCAAGGACATCTAAAACTTGCAGGACACCGGCCCTTGAGGCCTGGAGTTCCTCACCCCTGTCATAAATGATCCAATTAAAAATGATATACTATGCTTCCCAATTCCAATCACCATCATATCACAATAACTTCGGAGTTACTTCAAGACTACTATCCGCTACACTCAGCAGCCACTCTATTAGTTGCATCTGTTTAACTGCTTGTTAAAACAAATCTCTAATCAGTCAATCGCATTTAATGCATTTAGTCATTTAACCGTGGTCAAGCCAACCTGCTGAAATTCAAACAGACGTCAGAATGGGGAAGAAAAGGGATTTAAGTGACTTTAAATGTGGCATGGTTGTCTAAGAAACTGCTGAACTTCTGGGATTTTTTCACACAACCATGTCTGGGTGAAAATGTGCTGTTTTCAGAGGTTCGAGGAGAATGGCCCAATTTCTTCAGCTGAAAGGAAAACATCAGTAAATTGAACAACCACTTGTTACAACCAAAGTATGCAGAAGAGTACTTCTGCAGATATAGCAGCAGAAGACCACACTAGGTACTACTCCAGTCAGCTAAGAAGAACACTGAGGCTACAATTTGTACCCACTCACCTAAACTGGACAACAGAAGACTGGACAAATGTTGCCTGTTGATGTAGAAAATAACTGTTCCAGCAGTCACAAGAACTCAGAGAGAACAGTAAAGACAATAAATGGTTTTGCGACACAAATTCTTCACAAAGTCTTTCTTTTCTATTTAGTTTATTAGGAAAGGTGATTATTATGAAACTTATTATGAAACTATTAAGACAAAGCTCATGTCTCATTGATATGTCGAGCCTGTCAGAAAGGGTTGCAATTATAAAGTAACTTATTCTAAATAGGTCACAAGTAAAAATGGCTGCAAATCCCTGCCTGAAGGTGTAATTTAGGTAGACAAATAGAACAAGCATTACAAACATAGCCCACCAACTCTCTGACCTGAAGAATTGTTCCTCAAGAGCATATAGAAGAGCAATATCCTTTGTGAGCAGCAGATGCAGTTATGAGAAGAAGCAGCTGACTGGTCCTGCATTGAATCTTCAAATGAAAAACAGCTTTGTACTGCCTGGAGACTATTGCTGATTTCTTGTGATACACAACCGTCGAGCTGTTCCCATGAGATTTCTTTTGAGCATTGCCAAACAGGGCGACTGCTTAGTGGCAGCTGTGTGATTCAATACACAATTTAGCCACTAGATGGTCCTGCTGTGATTACTGAGAAGCAAGTCTCACAATGCAAGCACTCAGAAATGTTTGCACGTCAGACTTGTGTAACACTGCAGTTCTTCAGTTAAAATTATGAAGACTGATAATCACGTATTCAGTACTGAATGTACACCACGTATAAATGTCTATTGTTTGACTGCCTGTCAGCAACGTACAGATGCAATGCATTGCCGTATGGCAGAGACAAGCTATAGGAAAATTGTACAAGTGGCTGCTATGGTGTACTGTCTTTAGTTTCAAAAGAGAATTTTACAAGTTTGTGTCTTTTCATGTTGTTATTGTTTGTGCTGAAGCCTCCTGTGTTTTCTTAATCTGCTGAGATATGCATTCACAACCAAGTCTTGCATACGTGAATAAATGTTTGCAAATGTACGAAGTACAAGTGTGGGAATAAAAAAAACAGTAATAAAAATAAAATATGTTGCTTTTTAAGATATTTATTTGATTATTGCATTTTAAGGAAAATGTATTTGTTTAAAATCATAGTGGCACGACATCTTTTTTTTTTTTTTTTGCCTATAAGAGGCAGACACGACAAGTTCTTTCTCGAGAGGTCCATGCATTGAGATGTGGAAATAAAACAGTGAGGTGGTCAGAAAGAGGTTTTCAAATGGAATCTGAAGAGGCAGAGATGCACTTTTCTCTTAATGGAAGTCTGCTTTTGAGTGGCGAGGGTGTGTTTCAGGTCTACTTTTCTTTCTTCCTGACCCTCTTCTTATTTCTAAGAGGTTTCTTTTTTCTTTTAATAGTTTTGTATCACACAGGTTGCAGGAAAAAGGAAGGCATGTTGGGAGCCCTGGTGGTGGCATAGTATAAGATATTGATACATCCCATGAGATGGGATGATGGGACGATGAATACCCTAAACATCAGTAACTCACAGTCTCAAGCTAACAATGCACGGCCGCTGGTTAAAAATACAGTGTGAGAATGTGATAGATGAATTATGGTCATATTGCCACACTAAGTGGGGGTATTATCACCCATAAAGCTGATTTAGTTTGATTCTAACATTTCACCTTAACATAGCATCCCCAATAAGGTATGCTGATTTAACTCACAACCTGTCTGTGTAAATAAGGAGGCCCACAACATATAAAGTTTTCTGTTTCCGTTTATGTGTTCATAAAGTCACGCATTGCAATAAAGTTCAGACTGCCTGCAGCACTTTGGGCATAGAACAACTTTACATGCATCTCTTTTTTAGCAGGTTTTGCTGTATAATTTATTACAGCCGTTATCTACAAGTGACCAAACACACGTGAGGAAGTTTAAGTTCTATAAAGTCATTTGAACCAGTTTGGTGAACGACAAATAAATGATCATTGCATGTTGTGCAGACATTTACACTCAAATGAAATGATAAAAGAAAACATCTTTTCAAGGTGGAATTTTTTTTAAAAGAAAAGAAAAGAAAAAAGAAACGAAAGGATTTTTGTGGAAGAACTTTTTCAAAATCTGTAGAAATTCAAAGAAGATTTTTCACAGTGACTCTAAAAATGTTATACAGTACAGAAAATACACAGACTAAATTTATCTTCAATGGAAAATTTTGGAGGAAAAACTAATTGTAAAATGCACCCAAAAAAGTCATCAATTTGACATATTTAGAATATTAATCCACTTCCTGTATTCAAGAAATGAAAGCAGACAGTTTCTGAATTATTGAAAGTCACGGGAGCAAATATTTGCCAGTGCAATGATTCAGTGTGTTACAAAGCCTGTGTTGCATTTCAACTACAGAATGAGCAAGCTGAGTCGCAAATCAAATTGTAATCACAATTCAAACCCCACAGATAATTAATATCATATCAGATGCAAAGCTAATGGAACAGGACGTCACCAGCATGACAAGACATCACTCTCTCACTCTTACGGCTAAGGTTAATTTAACTTCATGCTGCCTGCACCAACATGACATGGCAGCGGCAGGTACATCAGAACAGATCATTAGAGCAGACTCTGCAGATAGCCTGGAAGGAGACAGAGAAGACGCAATGGAGCAAATGATTCCATAATGCAATTTCTTTAACTAGTTGCAATATGGTGTTGACACTAAATGTAGCTCTTTCTTTTTTCAGTTCAACTTGTCATCTTTGTTTTTTCAAATATTGAAAGTCTTTCTGTTCTGTGCAGTGTTTGTGCAACTTTGTTTACCAGAATTACAGTATAGCATGGCTCCTCGTTTCAGATAAAAAATAACTGTTTGCCATTACTTTTCATTTTGGACTTCCCTCCTTTGTTTGAAACATGTCTGTCATCCATTTCATTCATGTTCTTTCTATTTTTTTCTTAACTACAAAGAACAATCTTAATAAAAATTCAGAAACCTTTAGACACCCAACAGGAATCTGAGGAAGACATGAAATTAAGCAATCAATCCTCTGACTAATATGTTTCTCTCCTTAGGGAAATTAAGTCAGTCCTCAACAATAACCACACTGCAGCTCGAGGTCACTCACACAAAAACGTCCCAGAGGAAATGTGTGGATACAAAGAGTCCATGTAATATAACAATAATTTAAGTGCATTGCAGCAGACCTTGGGTCTACTATGCTGGTCATTATGAACTCATGAGAGACAGTTGCCCAATATGCTTTCATGTAGCATCTCTGCAGTTTCAAGGCTGCACTGTTGGTGACAGGATCTCATAACACAAATGTGAAAGAATGATCTTCAGTCCTTCGTGCAGGAGTAGGCGGGCCAGTCAAATTGGCCTTCTGCTCTATCACAGCATGGGTCACGGAAGGAATGAATTGAATTAACTATTATGAAGAAGTGAATTGAAACCCATGAATAAAATCCACTGCCTGCACTGATTTTTGTCCTTGCGACAAATGTGACAGAAAAACATGCACTGGGCATTTAAATAAAATATATTAAATATCTTTTAAATGCTTGAGAATTTGAGCCCTCTGCCTATTTCCGATGCACTGAGCATTTCTTCTTCACTCACCTCTTTTTGCCCTCTACATTGCATCTGGAAAGTATTCACAGCACTTCACTTGTTTCACATCATGTCATGTTACATCTTGTTAACAAAATTAATTTTCACCTGTAAATTCTACACACAATACCCCATAATGACAATGTGAAAAAAGTTTGTTCACAGCCTTTTCTCAATACTTTATTGAAACATCATTGGCAACAATTACAGCCTCAAGTCTTTTTGAGTATTAAGCTACAACATAGAAACACCTATGTTTCTTTGCAGAACCTCTCGAGCTCCATCAGGTTGGACAGGAAGCAATGATGCACAGGCATTTTAAGCTCTCTCCAGAGTTGTTCAATCAGGTTCAAGTCTGGGCTCTGGCTGGCCCACTCAAGTACATTCACAGAGTGGTCCCAAAGCCACTCCTTTGTTATCGTGGCTGTGTGCTAAGTGTTATTGTGCTGCTAGAAGATGAACCTTTGCCCTAGTCTGAGGTACAGAGTGCTCTGGAGCAGGTTATCGTCAAGGATGTCTCTGTACATTGCTGCATTCAGCAGTTTCCCTTAACCCTGGCTAGTCTTCTAGTTCTTGCTGCCAAAAAAATTGCCCACCACCGTGCTTCACTGTTGGTTAAGGTATGGTATTGGCCAGGTGATGTGTGGTTCCGGGTATCTTCCAGATATGACATCAGACCAGAGAATTTTGTTTCTCATGATCTGTTGTTTCATCTTTTGCAAAACTACAGGCGGGCCGTCATGTGCCTTTTATTGAGGAGTGAAGTCTGTCTGGTCACTCTACCATAAAGGCCGGACCGCTGCAGAGATCCTTCTGGAAGGTTCTCTACTCTCCAAAGATTAACACAGGAACTCTGTCAGAGTGACCATCGGGTCCTTGGTCACCACTCTGACTAACGTCCTTCTTCCACAATCACATAGATTTTTCCAGGCACTCAGCATCTGAAAGAGCCCTGGTGGTTCAAAACCACATCAACCATTTAGAGATGATGGAGGCACTCATTGGGAGCCTCAATGCTGCAGTTTTTCTGTTCCCAGATCTGTGCCTCAATATTTAGCCTTCAGGCAATGAGAGAATTTGTTCTTGGTTGCAGCCAGTGTTTAACTAACATTGTGGGAAAAGTACACAAACATCAACATAAGCTAAATGATGTCATCTGATATGTTACAAAATGTGAAGTTAACAAACATTTATAATTCTTACCATTTCTCAGGGTTTTTTTCTCTAGTGCATCCATTACAGCACTGTTGACAAAACATAACAGAGAAGCAGCTGTAACTAGTGAAGTAACCCCACTAGTATTCATTTTAATTACTTCTTTAAGGTTAAAAAAAACAATATGACTGTAATAGTATCATTTCAACATAATACCCCTCAGGTATTTAGCAGCAAATATACTACTGTCAATACTGTACACCTCCTTGCTGTTGTGATTACCCAAAAGGCACAGTGAGACACAGATGTTCTTCCAAGAATAATCTATTTAAAGCTTCCATAATGCATGAGCGTACACCCTGAAGCATTTCAGGAAATGATGGTGATGAAAACTATGGTGGCGAGAGTGGCAGATGAGAGAAATGGTGACACTGAAACTTGATGGTCAGACACTGGATGCAATGTGAAAGATAGGGTGCCACTTTTAATTAGAAGATGAGTTACTGACGAGAAGAAACAAATAATGTTGTCATTCAGCTGTATCCTGTTGTGACAGCCACTCACTAATAATCTTTCTGTCCTCTCATGCATCTGTTTTGCTTTTCTTAGCTCCACAGCAATGTTTTACTTCCACAGCATTGGAATTACTGTTAAAGCTGAATATTAGAAACGTGTCTTGGTTACTAGTGTAGCATTTTCAAATAAAGAGCAGGAGGATTGATAAACCCTGCCAAAAAATGCGAGAGGAAAAATATATATCATTTTGACATAAAGCAACAACAGCAGCAACATAAATATCTATAAGTTAGTTTCCTGGTTGTTCTTATGTATTGCTACATCTTATATAATCCACTGTATATTAAAGACTGACATAAGTGAGTCATAAGTGCCCTAAACGTGGATTGTTTTAGTCTGACACCTGCCAGCAGGGGGCAACACCTCTAGAAAAACAACACTGACTATAGTGAAGTTTCTGGAAACGCCACCTCTGACAATGACCACTGAGCAGTTAGGCTACAATGACTGCAGGTAGATGCAGGATTTGGTGCAGACTGACTTTTGCTATTTTTTATTAATCAAACATTTATTTAACATGGCGCCTCTGGTGAGCACTTGTGACCTCTACAATCAGTAACCGCCAATTGGGCAGGCAGCTACTGATGACCTGCACTTAGCTCTAAGTCTTGATGCATGCTCATATCCAGGTAAGTAAATCCCAAAAGGTTGATTCTGTTCGTCTGGATGTAGCGTTTGAGGGTATGCTTTGTCCAGATGAATGGGATGGGACTTAGCTCTAAGGTGTGAGCAGTGTTCCCATGCTTCCCAACAGGCAAATGAGCCATGTAACAGTTTTGTATATTATTGCCTTTAATGAAAACTATCACCAACAGCACCCACAAATACTTTATTATTACATTACATTACAAACGACACAAAAACCCCAGTCAGCTCCCCCAGTTTAATCTCAATTTTGATTTCTTTGTGAATGTTTAAATTATGATCAAACTCCTGTGGAAGCTTTGTCTGAACAACATGGAAATAACAAACAGTTGACTGTTATTTCATGAATTCACTTGTTCACGAATTCACTGTTTACAATAACTACACAAATACATGTGCTCAGACAGTAATCAGTTATATTTGTGGCTAATATTATCTTACCATAGACAAAGTAGCTGAAACAGCCTTGAGACAACAGTGGTTGTGATTTGGCACTCTATTAGTAAAACTGAATTGAATGAGAACAAGATGCTCTGAAACAGTAACTTGACTTATAACATCAATAAAACCTCAGTTTCAAGTTTTATTTAGAACAACATGATGATTTCTAAATTATATTCACATTTATATAAAATAAAAGATAAATGATAAAAGAAAGATGGCTCATTATTCAAAAGTCAGCACCATGAGTGTACAGAGTTACTTGGTCAGGGGAAGAGCCAGATTGACTTCTGGCTCTTCCCCTGTCCTGTCCATTGTCAGAAAGTTGGTGGGGTCCACAACCTGATTGGTGACATCAGTCTTTTATGTACAGCTTGTGTGCTAAAACCAAAACCCAACATCAAAGATTTGAAAAAGACTTCACTAAATCAGCATGTGAGTTACATAAATCCCAAATACCACATTAAAGGCAGATGTTGTGTCCTTCTTTTCATTTTGTTCCAGTATCCCTCCCACACAGGTGTTTTAAGTTATTCTAGATGACTGGGCCACTTTTCAGACTGAAGGTAAGGTTGGACAATGTCATACTTGAAAATACTTTTTCACAGCAATTTGATATTTGATGGAACATGCATTATATGTATATATATATATATATATATATATATATATATATATATATATATATATATATATTATTTTTATATAAAAATATTTTTTTTTTTTTTTATTTATTTT
>VURO01031131.1:0-14055 GCA_015108175.1 Pelvicachromis taeniatus | reverse complement strand
AACATCACACATAAAAAAAAAACATACATTATATATATATATATATATATATATATATATATATACATGGATATATATATATATATAATGCATGTTCCATCAAATATCAAATTGCTGTGAAAAAGTATTTTCAAGTATTTTCCATGTCCTTTGACTAAATCTTTTCCAATGAATATTAATACACAGTTTTAAATATAACCTTATCAGTTGTTGTTTTGTTTTTTTGTGCTTGTGTTTTGAGTATTTAGCATTTGAAGGAAAACAATCAGCTATCGATTCTTTAATGTCTTTTTATTTCAGATAGAGATTTGGAAAAACATTTTTGTCATTTGGCTCTACCATGTTGACTCTTTTAGATTGCTTATGGATCAGTTTCACTTGTGAAGCATTATATTACACCAATAATATTTATTTCCCTTTATTATATGTTGCAAAATTGCTAACCAGCATTTAAGCGTTGCTTTGTTCACTTGCCTTTAACCACGTATTTATGAACAGTGTATTATCATAAGCAAACCACAGTACAATCATTCTAACCAGAAGATGACACTGACAGATAAAAATCACATTATATAGTGCTGCCATATTTCCAATGAATTATAATGCATGTGAGTATCAGATAGTGATGCCTAATGAGTTTTTAATGTGCACTCCATGCTCACAATAGACTTGAAGTCTCATCCTCCTAGCATATTATCAGTTTTTATCATACTTGGCTGTCTCTGACATCCTCTCGTTTAAACAGTCAGCTCCTCCAGTAAGTGAGGTGGAATAAAGGTGTAGTCCATCTGCCATGTCAATGACAACCCTCTCTTAAGACAAACCTAAAACACAATCAGTGATTCTACATGGACTGAGCCATTTGCTTTCATGTCTAGCCTGACAGAGATGGTGCCAGCTGTGTTTACCAGGACATTGTGTGTTAGGAACATAATCACTTTACTAACCCCTGCCTACCCGTTATGGATGGCACTTGTCATTTACAGAGGAGAGCCCTGGGCCATCAGTCATCTCTATGTGTGAGTGTGTTCCTGTACAAGTGTGTCATTGAGTTTTGAGAGGGTGGGGCTGGTTGGGCTTTTTTGCACCTTCTGTGTGTCTATAGAAAGCAATGAAACAAAATGTACTCAAATACAATCAGTGAACACAAACATTTAAATGCTGTACTGTGAACATCAAAAATTATACTTGCAAGCTCACATAGCTAATCGGCCATTAGATTCAGAACAGACAGTGGGCACTTATAACTCAGTCCTACTGCCAAAATATTAATCACCATGTAACAGCCATGCAATTTTTGTGAACTGTGATATGACTTTATTTAGAACTCCACTTGCCTGGCAGCTGTTTTAATACACTTCATTACAACAACATTAAAAGTCTATTTACTTGTACTTTTGTTAAGATATTAAAAAAACAAAATTAGAACACACACAGTGTACATAGTTTGTAGAAACTGAACATGTTTGAAAGGGGAAAGCAACATGTATAATTTAGTTATTCAAAGTATAAACAAAATTTAGAAATGAGAAATAAAGGCAAAAAGCACCCTTTGTCTTCGCACGATGCGCACACAGGTCGAAAGTGCTCTAAAGTGGCAGTTTCAGTTCTAATCTTTTTAGAGACACAAAGTGCCAACTTAATGATATTACATTTATTTTTCCAATACCAATACAGCATAAGCTAATACTTAGTTTTGCAGCAATTTGATTGTAAAGACGCTGATTTGAAGATAAAAAAAAAAAGAAACACAGACTGTTTTTAGGGTTTGCCAAAAGGATTACATTTATACTACTGATACTGGGTGATAAGCCAGCAATCTTAAAACTTACAGTGTACTTACAAGTACCATACACTTACTTTGTGTATGGTACTTATTGTTACTTACAGTAAGTACCATGATCTCAGAGTATGGGAAGGAGTGGCGATGTGCAGAAGATCAAAGAATTATGGAGCTGTGCGATTATGGGAATACTTAAGAGTAAGCTTAAAATTTTACAGTTAGCCAGTGAAGCTATTGGAGGACAGGAGTAATATCTTCTATGGATGGGGTTCTGTAGTCAACAGAAAGAGTTGGGTGTCATCAGTGTAAGAAGGAAAATGTATGCCAAACAGAGCCATGGAGAACACCACTGACAACTGGGCAAACTTGTGATGTGAAATGTTTTAATTGTACATACTGATTACAATCTGAGAGATATCATTTAAACCAGGCATATGAAGTGCCAACAACACTGATACATTCTAATCTCTTTAAAAGAATATGAGAGACTGTATCAAAGGCAGCGAGCAGATCAAGGAGCACAAGAATAGTTAACACCCCAGCTACCATCTGTGATTTTGACCAAGGCTGTTGTTTTATTGTGGAGTGGCTGAAACTGGACTGAAATTGTTGAAACAGATGATTGTTAGAAATGTAAAACTAAATCTGTAGGAACATTTTTTTCAATAGTTTTTGACAGAAAAGGTGAATTAGCAATTGGATTACAATTATTTAGGCTTAAACAGCCTGCACCAGGTTTCTTAAGAGGTAAAGGAATAAAGACAAATATTAGAGAAGAATGTGTAATGTTGGTTAATAAAGGATTTTGTATGACAAGTACAAGGTTTAGATTTCTGAATAAATCCAAATTGAGTTTGACACTAGAAGGGGACCAAAATTGGGAATCAAGGAAAACAGCATTAGTATGCCTTTCACCAGACCTAATTAGTTCCGCATAATATTCCAAATTGCAGATAGGGCATCCTTATAGTGGCACATGTAGTCATGGTACATATCCATGAGTTTTAAGTTGGTGTGATTCTAGGGTGAAAAAAAAAAAAGGAAAAAAAGAAAACACTTTTTCATCAGGAGGAGATCAGATGTTATACAGTTCTGTGGAACAAAACCAACAGATCAGATCAAGAATAGCCCTTAGAGTGAGTTAGAAAATCAATAAATTGTTACAAAACTACTAAGACCAAATGAGAAGTCTCTAATAAACATATTAGTGACGGTGTTCACCGGGTAAAAAAAACATTAGCGGATATGGAGCAAACTAAGTTTGCAAAGTAATTTACACAGACCTCATTTAGCTTGGGCGTTCAGTACACTGTAGTAAGTGTATACTGGGAGTAGGCCCATTGATTTATAAGACAATACCCTCAAATGAGGGATTATAAGGGACAGTTTTAGAGGACTTTCCACTTCTTGTTGTAGAATGAGACTGCCACTACAAACAAGTGAACAGGCCAGCCAGAGGTAAACAATCCCAGGATAAATACTTTGATTTAGCCATCATAAATAATTGTAAAGTCAAACTCATAGCACCAAGCAGATCACAGAATAAAGGAGCGATGTTGGTGAGTGACTGAACAATGTTTTTAGTTTGCAGCCATAGATTGTACAAAATAACATTATCAAAGTCAGAGTCGTTCTTGACTATTGTAGTTTGTCACTACAATATTCACACTAGTCGTTTGATCGATTGCTTATATTATATTTAGTTAAATTAAATATTGATTAGTGCTGCTTTTGTAAATGTATCTAACCTATATTTTATTGTTAGTTATTATAACTTTATGAAATCAATGACAATTACTACCACCTTAAATCAATCCAACAGAGACAGGAGATTTCTCTTTGTGTTGGCAACATGAGCCAACACAAAAAAATTGCCCATAGCTGCTACAGCTTTCCTTTCAAGTGAAACACAGATATCCTGGTGTGTCAGGTTGATCAATAGCTGACCCTCACACCATGAAAGCAATAACAGCTGTTTCTTGCAGATAAAACAGGAGCAACATATTAAGCGTGTCCCATGAATAATGTGTTTCATTGACTTGGTCTCTTGTGAAGAGACCACATGAAACAAACAAATGCCAGAGGTCGTTCATAGGCGAGTAATTTTATTGTCTGAAGTTACCACTATGCAGGACTCATGTTTGGTCTAGACTTGTCATTGCTTGACTATTTTGAATTTTGGCAAGCATGGTCAAAGCAGGCATCAGTCTGCAGAGGATCACACACCTCAAAGCTTTTTATGCATCTTATTTTGGAACAGCTGACCCCATAAGCAAATTAAGAACAAAGGACTAATTCGGGAAATGACTGCGGTGATTGCTGTGGTGATTGCTACAGAAAAGAGCTGAGATCAATGTGTCCAGATTATTTCCGACACTGTCCTGGGAAATTTCCAAGTGTCTCATGGGTCTCTGTCAAATCCCAAGTGAAAAAAAAAAGGGCTGTTTGTTTTCTAAGTGTGCATTCATATACTCTGCCTTTAAATATTTTTTCTGCCATTACTCCAAATATGGAAATAAAACTTTGCTCAAATAGATAAACAAACATCCACCATCAATAAAACACTTAATAACAACATTTCTGAATCAGAGGGTGAATAATGCATGAGCTGCTTCATGGGTTCTACTTTCTGCCTCAGTCAGTATGTTGCTCGCTTGATCTTGTGGTTCCGTAATTGCTCTTGACACAGTTTTATGAGCAGGCCACGGACAAAATAAAATAAGCTCCAGAGAGTGGTCACATCAAAACACACTCACTCACTTTTGTACGCAGGTGTGATGGAAGCTCTATTGCATTGTGGGTTCTCAGAGACATCATGGTAATGACTTGTGAACTACATCACCATCGTCTACCCACATGCCCAAAAAGACATACCTAGTCCAAAATGGTGGTTTAAGAGCCTGTTCTCTTAACATCTTCATTGGTTGGTTTGATTTTCTAGCCAGTCTGAACACTGAATAGAGGCTGCATGGAGTGAGATGCAGATGAAAACAGAAAAAACAGACCAGTTAAACAGAGGTGGATATTAACAATTGTGTTTCAATCAAATTGTTCAATTCAGCTTAGAGCATTTCGTAAAAGATGATGTTTAGCACACATTTCTTCATTATTAAGCTATTGCTTATTGAACCTGGTTTCAAACCAATATAATAGGTCTGAAGTTAGTTTTAAAGTTAAGATTAATAGAATGTATGGTGATTTCAGTCACCACTGGGTGGGTGTTGTATGCCTAGAGGGCTCTGATCTTCAGAGACAGTTCTGTTTTTGTGCCAAAGAATGCACATGTAGCTAAGGTCTAAGTGATTATTCAGTCAGCTAGGTTTCTTACTTGTTACAGCTCTTTGCTGTTATTACAGTAAATACGGCCTTGCTCTTTTGCACTTTCTTCACCCAACAACACAAAAGCCAAATGGAAAAAAGGGGGAAAAAGAGAGAAAAGGAAGAAGCAAGACTGTGAGTGCTAACAGGAGCAGTAAAAAGGTTTGGAAAGTTGACGGCAGTATAAATCATGAAGCAAAAACATCTAACCCTAACAGAGGAAAAGAGGCATTCATCACGGCACTGAAAATGACAAATCATCCTAGGTTTGATAAGACTGTGCTTGATAATACAAGTAAACCCCCTTTGGCAAAAGACAAAAGAAAAAACACATCATCAATACCAAACTTTCAGTGTTCCGGTGTGTTTGATTTAAAACACATTTCTAAAACTGGAGCGTCCGATGTCACACATTTTGTTAACTAAATAAAAGGGGTAGGTGTGAGACGTGAGAGATGGCAATTGTCTGTGATGAACAGGATGCCAATGTGTCTTTGAGAGTATTCTCACTCCATGATCAATACAAAATACTGTTTTGAGTCAGGAGGAAAAGTTCACCAATCTAAAAAAGAGGGATTCAAGAGGCTAAACAGCACCAGAGCGTCTTATTTTCTCCCGAAGGCCAGTGCCAACCGAGATTAAAGAGGACAAAGGGAAAAAAAAAACCTGTTGACAAGTAGACAGCAGAAAAACACTTTTGGTAAACACTGAGGAAAGAAAAAAGGATTCTGGTTTCGAGACACCACAGCTCACAATCTCACATACCCGGTATGGTGTTATGCTAATAGTATTTCAAGACATATCAACATCCATGCCAGTTTTAAAGAAGCAGCCTTCAAATTAACATTTAGATGGAAGTGACACTTCAGGACCTCGCGAGTCAGAGATCAGGAAAGAGTGGGTGCCAAAGAAACGGGTCCATCAAAATCATTTTGCATGCCTCAAGGAGATGTATAAAGTGGACTCTGAGTTAAATCACCCATTGGATTAGAAGCCCATTAACTCAATTATTGACAGGTGTGTCTTATGAGCTACCATGGAGAAGAGACTACATCTGCTTATTTTCGTCTATACGTCGCCGAAAGCAACAGTGATCAGCAGGGATGGCCGTGGGTGTGTGAAGGGCTGTGATGGTGTTCACACTTGTAGAATACCCTTTGGACACAATGGACCGAGACTCTAATCTGTAAGTCCCCAGCATACACACAGTCATTTGTAGCTAAATGTACACTCTGCAATTTCTCACAGTTACAGTCTCACTCCTTCTTCTCAGCCTCACACAATATGCTCCTCTGTACCCATCTGATCCCGTATTCTTTCATAACATCACTCCCATATAAGGGCTGTGGCGTCACTGTGAACCTCTTCCCTCTCAGGCCATGAAAGCCTGCACAAACAGATGATTGGCAGCGCCATTAAAGAGAAAGGCGAGCAAAAGGAGTGTGACTGTACTGCAAGCTCTATGTGCTGCTCTCCTCCGCCAAGTACACAGCTACACAGATGTATGAATCTCTATCCTCATGTCCTTACGTGGACCTCCAAACAAAATGAGCTGCCAAACATGTTGGAAATTTGAACCAAAGAAACCCACACACAGTAACACACACATGGAAATGATTAACCTCTCTCTGTCTGTGTTTTAAACATTTTTCCTTCTCTCATTCTCATTTTCTATGTGTTCCACAGCAAGGTTACCTCTATCTATTCAGCCCGTTAATTCAATAATGTTAATTCATTGCAGAAAAAGCAGGATCAATGTGCAAAAATGTATTTTTAATTATCAAACAGGTTGAAACCTGAGCATGTTTTAGATGGACAAGGATGTACCACTCTTTATACTCAGATAAATATCTGGGAGATATAGAAGAACATGATTACATGAGAGGTTTATTAAATTTTAACAACACTTAAACACTGCATACATAGATTTAAATTAATTTAGTTGGCCAAATGATTTGTCACTATAATCAAAACACTGAAATCTGGCATGCATGGAAACACTTTTTCAAATGCGTTCACAGTGATCTCAATGTGGTGCTGGTCTGTGTCTGGGTTGTTTTTTGTTTAGTTTAGTTTTTCTTTTATATACTGCTTCAACTATAGTCACCATGGTCTACCTGCTGTTACTGAGCCAGCTGTGAAGGTCCAGCTGACCTGTCAGCACTAGAGATTATCCAGCTGTCAGCAGCTCTGAGGGAAGATCATACATAATGACAGTATAACAGCTTTGGTATTGAGTAGGAAGGCAGGATTGGATGACTTCCAAATGTTGTAAAGCAGAAAGATGCAAGACATTATTTTAGGGCACTATGCAAGTCAAGTGCCCGTAATGTCATGTGTAGCAGGATGTCAATGATGGCTAACACAATATATCTACTCACCTTATCATTAAATGAGAAGCTTTCCCTGCAATTGCATGCTGTGGAAAAACAGCCACTGGCACTCTTTCCCTGTGTTACTGTGGGTTGCTTTGATTACCAGGGGAGATAAGAAAGAAACACTCATCAATAATGCAAAAATGTAATTAATGACTTCCCCACTTCTGACTGATCTCCCATCCCGGACCCCTGCACTGCTGCAATCCCCACCCCAAACCATCCCTACACAATTACAGACAGGAACAAGACAAAATTGGAAATGGGAAGCCATTTCTTAACATGTGAAAGACACAATTTGTATTCCGGCTTAATGCTTTGTTGTCAGTGTCACACCCTCTCACATGGGTCCTAAATCTCCAGACCACAGTAATTGATCTGCATTACTTCCGTTTGCCTGCACTACAGTTTGAATCTCAAACTTTGCTTTACTGAAAAATTATGCGTGTTTGCATTCTGAATGCGTAAACAAACACCAACACAACTCTAATTGCTTGTGTAATTGCAAGAAAAATTATAGGTTTGGTACTTGCACTAAATTTGAGCCATTTTCAAAGGCTAGTGAAAACATGTTTAAACACGTTTCAGGGATTTCTGTGAATACTGACAGTATACACTATATTTCCGGGCTATCCTGATTTAATTTGGAAAAGTAGCACATTGCAATGCTTGGGCATTATAACCATGCAGTTTTCACTCAGAAAAATGCATAAACAGTCCCTCAGTGGTTGTCAGGTGATGACATTTCATCTCACCACCTGTCAAATGCCATTTAACAGAGAATTTAGCAAGCATGAAAACAATTTCAAATGATGTCTGAATAAACTCATTGTGTCAGGATGGTATGAAGATGTGTCTGTCCAAGCTCAGCTCAGCGTGTATAGGCTCTAAAAATGGTTGTGCTGATAATATTTCTACTTAGTGATATTAAACATATGTAAGTCTTGCTTTTAAACCTTGGCAGAGTTCAATTATATATGGTATGTTTTCTATTCTGTCTCCTAAAAATTTTCCATGTTGATGCAAAATTAAAAGCCATTGAAATAGTAAGATTAATTGACTTCTGTGTCTTTTTTTTTCCCAAAACCAACCGCAGGTATAGCCTCATCTTTTCCAAATATGTTCAGTGATGTGCTTCAGTCCACGAAAACGAACCTCGTCACGAATCCTAAACTTTTGTCTATTTTTTTTTCTTTTTAAAAGGGTGTGTTCGTGTTTTGTGTGCAGTGAGAAGGGGGGGTAGACGCTCATCACCATCATCATGACCATCAATGAGTAGGCTCTGTAGCCTTTACTGCAACGTGATAAAAGAGTACTCCACCTACGCTGCTGATTGGCGTTACGCAGGTATCCAGCTATTATTTATTACCCCAAAGCCTAGACGCCTCATTTATCCTGACTGGCTCTCACAGTGGGATCTATCCGATTCCACTCTACTTTGCACTTGGGCGCACTCAGCTGACTTGCCAACCGCATTATCTGCTCGACAGAAGACAGGTAAGAGCTAAAAATCGTGTCTGAATGTTTAAAAATCATTTTTAAAATAACATTGAAAGCGTTATCTTGTTTTACAAAGAAGAAAATGTAATGTTTCCTTTAACTCTTTAGTAAAGGAACAGAAAGAAACACTGCGTAAAAATACTCATATTTACTTAATACTTAGTATATTTCTTTCTTTGATCAAAATAAGTCTATTATTTACTGATTTTGATTTCTTAAATATTTCTTCACTCGAACTTTGCGAACATTAAACCGTTCGTTTTTACGCACCGATTGCATCGTGCCTTGTGCGCAGCGGGTTTCTTAATGAAAATGCAATGAATTTCCCCATTACGAAAACTCCTTATAAACGCAATGTTTTTGCACAGGTGATACCGACAAGATGAGAAGAGGTTTGCTACTGGTGACTTTTTTTCTCGTCATGGAATTTCGCTACAGCCGGTGCAGATGCGACGAGCCCGGATCGCGCAGGTCAACTTCAGATGTAGGTTCCCGGGCGCGTAATGCAGAGTCTGAGAACATCTTTTAGAATAATCTAAGTTTTCTTCTCATTATTGCAGCAGACCATAGGCTTAGAGAACTTTAAGCGGAACATCCTGAAGCGATATAATGACTTGGATTATGACAGCTTTGTGGGTCTGATGGGCAGAAGAAGTGCGGGTGAGTGTTTTTTTTTTTTTTTTTAATATGATAGCAGTAATGCTGACGTGATAAACTAAAGAATGAAATATTTAATGCAATGTTTCTGAAAATCTCACCGGTCTTGTATTTTTGTTTTATTTCTTCATCAGAGGCTGACGCTGAACAGCCACCCCAAAAAAGTAAGATTTTGTCATTTACTTATGGCGTAAAAACGACTGTTTAAAATTGTCATAAAATATTGAATTTTGTTTGTTATATCTAAGGGGAGATGGATGACATTTTTATTGGACTTATGGGACGGAGAAACGCAGAGTCTGGTGAGTGTATGACATGTCCTTTTAGCTTTGCTGCCTTTCATATTCATGTTTCCTATGTATAGGCTATGTATATTTTATCTTCTCTCACAGATAATGGTCCCTGGAGGAGAGAGTATCCAGAGAGGAGAGGCATTTTTCTCAACAAGTGCAGGCTGAGGTGAGCGCTTCTTCCTTATTCTTCAACAGACATCACCAGATGTCAGCTGTTTACAAAAATTAAGTAAATGATCATCCTGCATAATTAAGGATAAAAGAGATTTCAGACAGAGAGCTTCGGAAGATTGGTGGTGTTTTAAAAGGGATTGGTTTATGCACAATATCTGTATGCTTTTCATTTCCTAAAGTAAATCTCTACTTGCAGTTCTTACAGTGTACTTATGTCCATGTATGTGTTTTGTTGCAGGCTACTTCAGGGACTGTAGACACTGAGAGTTACTTTCAGTGTGACTACAATGATGGCATATCACAGAGAACATAAACAGCCAACCAAACGTCTGATGGAAACAAAAAAACACATGTGATTCCCACTGTACCCGGCTTATGAAAGTGACAATGTACCAAGCATAATGTACGGTTTTATCTGGAGACAAAGCATAATTAGAAGTAATAAATTCTATTTCTTTATCATGTCATTCTTTTTCTTAAAGTTCAAAATAAACATAATTTTTTATATACATAATTCATTCATCTAAATGTTGGTGCACTTTCCCTTGTTGTAAATGACTCCTCAAGCTGTTGTCTCATGTTGAGACAATAATGTTCAATCACAATGTTGGGTTCAATAAAATCAGGTGCTCAGACAGTTCGACGGGGGGGGGTTCAAATATACGCTGAAAGGTGAAAAGAAAACTTTATTTTGCAGCACAGTTGCTTTCATTTGTGAAACAAACATCGTTTCAAACATCCTGGCTCTGGTTTTAAAGTCTGTGTTAATTAGCTTGAGTTACAAATTATTTAAATGACATTAATTTATTAACTTGAAGTATTTTACAGAAAATTACTTAAATATTCACAACTATACATTTCATACATCTATTGCTGTACCATTGTTCTGTATAGAGTAATACTTTTTCCTGTATCACTCCAAGCACATTGGCTGTCACAATAAATTCAAACACTGCTGATGTCAACTATAATCAAGACTAAAGCAAATGTTCATATTGGTTGAACACAGCCGAGCCGTACGTAGCCTCTGCTCAAACATCTCTAATCTTTAACATCTCACTCATGTTGTCATACTCAGTGGAATATAATGTAAGCTTTGTCAGAAGAAAAGACTTGTTAGTGCACAGTAGAAGGCTTCTCTGAAAAAGTCGTGCTTTTCACCACAGTTCTTCTCGACTAATCACAGAAGGAAAGTAGCCACGAGTACTCCTGATGTACTTTCTCATGGCGATCAGACACACTGCAGTTAAAACACATTCAGTACCATTCAAAACACAACACAGCTAATGCAACACAGCGTTTTATTCGACTGCAGTCCTGTTCACAGTGAGATGGGTGTTTAAATTCTCTGTCTCTCTTTCCTCCGTCACCGTATCCTCTTTGGTTTGGTTTCCACCGAGAGAAAAGGCAACAGTTGTGCGATTCTTTCCGTCCTTCACCCCCTGAACTGCTTTAAGTCCTGCTGTTACGGCCGACTGCGAGTGTGGGTTGACATTCAAACCGTGACGTAGAGAGGGCTGGTAGCGTGGAATATAACCATACGCTCTTAGGTGGTAGGTGTAGTACTCCATCACGTACATCAGCTCTGCTTCGACATAATGAAACGATACAGCCAGGTCTGAGCAGCACTGCGGACCCTAAGGAAGAATAACATGCAGGTTACAGGCAAAAACCACACACAGAACAATAAAAAGCAACATACTCAAAATATATTAACACTTAAGTATTCATATTTCTACTATATAAGTAGCAGTCAACATCCCTAATCACTCCAATAGTCATAGCTATTGCAAACCACTGAGCATTGCTTTAAAGCCCAAACCTGAGAACATGATCAGTAATCGTCCTTGTACAAAGTGTACAACGCTCTCTGCTTTTGATCTCTGAACTGAAATGTAATTTTCAACAAAATATTGGATTTAATTAAGATAAATAACCACATACAGTCCAAAGAAAAGAGAGTGCTAAGCAGGAACCTTATTTTTCCATGCGAAAAGGATTTTGTTGAGATTACTGCTATCAGTTCGGTACACAAATCCAACGTCAGATCGATAGACAAGCAGGCAAACACGGAGTCAGGTAGGGTGTAAGACTGTTTGCCATCTGCGCAGGTACCAAACAGTACATTGGAATTCTTGTATGTTAGCTTTATCACAGCTTCACAGCTAGCTTTTCATTGGTGTTTTAAGATAAGAGAAGTTAAAATGGGAGCATAATTAGTAATAAATACACAACATGAATACAGACTATATAAAAACAATATAAAAATATTACTTTACTTTGTTTCCTCCAAACTGTTATACTGGATTCTAAACCTGCATTTCAGCAAAATGACTCAGGAAGACATTTGTACTATTTCAAACGGTCACTGACCATACAACAGTAGTGAGGCACAGTATTCAAAAGCAGGACAGCATATATGTGAATTAATTTTTTTTTTTTTTTTTTTTAAAGTAGACTGTTCGGATATTTATTTTTATAAGCACTGATAGAGTGTGTATAAAAGGCCCCAAAGTTCGTAAGACAATTCTATTTGAGTTCTTATACAGAGTTTATATAAGTTCATATGCTGTTCATTTAGCGTTTACCTCTGTTAGTTTGAGCCAGCCCACCGTCTGGTGACATCATACGGTTAGTGAGGTGGGCAGCTTTAGTGTCGGATGAGCAGTGTTAGTCTGATGAAGGTGCATTGATTCTGTGGGATGTGATGTGTGCGTGAATGATAAGAAACCACAGACCCACACACCCCTATCCACCTGTGGTCACAGCCACAGGATTTGATCTGTTAAAGAATAAAGTGCCTCAAACCAAACCTCGAGCTCCTTATTCTGTACTGTGGGACAATTTGGCCTTGAGTGGTGTTCTGGCCGACACACCGGGGTGACCGTAGTGCTACAGAGTGAACCAGTACCACAGCCGTGTGTATCCCTGATATCTCCACTACACAGCGGAACAATACGAATAAAACAAATAAAATACTAGAACAAGTGAATATACTTTTCATAAACGGTCATACGTCGTCACAGTTTTTCCTTTTCATTGTCTGAGGAAAAAGAATAATTGCGGCTTAAAAATATTAAAAGTACATTTGTGTTATTATTACCCTTTTTAAAAAACCACGAACAAAGCAGCTCCATACACCGGCAGACAGCGGTTGACAGCATCAGTAATGAACCTGCCTCATTTTAATTGCAAAGTACAATAGATAAGTTGCATCATCAACAACAAACTGACCAATTTTCTCCTCTGTTGACAGGACATTGTCTGTGCTGCAATCATCTACTTTAAAGTGAACACTTTCTTTTTTCCAATTCAATTACTGTTTGCAAGGGTCAGGCACGCAACTTGAATGTGCTAGATACTCATATATTCATTTATTTTAGTCATTACTCTTCTGATGATTCATTTAAATCAATGCCTATACTTTTAATTCAAAGTAAAACATACAAAACAACAGGAAATAGTTTAAGTTTGATTCTAAATACAGTGGGATGCGAAAGTTTGGGCAACCTTGTTAATCGTCATGATTTTCCTGTATAAATTGTATCACTCCCCTATATGATATATTTTACTTACATTTTTTATCATAACATTCCATTTCCTCAGTATGTTCCTAACTGTGGAAACAGACAGCTGAAATCTCTGAGACAGCTTTCTGTATCCTTCCCCTAAACCATGATGGTGAACAATCTTTGTCTTCAGGTCATTTGAGAGTTGTTTTGAGACCCCCATGTTGCTACTCTTCAGAGAAAATTCAATGAGGAGGGAAACTTACAATTGACCCCCTTAAATACTCTTTCTCATAATTGGATTCACCTGTGTATGTAGGTCAGGGCTCACTGAGCTTACAAAGCCAACTTGGGTTCTAATAATTAGATCTAAAGGTTTTGGAATCAATAAAATGACAACAGTGCCCAAATTTTGTTTAAAGAATTTTTTCACTAATATTGAGAAT
>VURO01031128.1:0-11303 GCA_015108175.1 Pelvicachromis taeniatus | reverse complement strand
GGGGGTCATGTGGGTGTCTTTGCTTGTTTTAACTATCTGTTGGCAGGTGCGATGAACAATTAGCCGTCAGATTTCAGCTTTAGGACAGACTTGCATCATCAGCAGTTATCCTGCAACTGAATTTCATTTCATTTAAAAATGTACAAATGCTACATGTCTAATAGGGAAACATTATATTTTATCTGTCTGAAATCCAAAAATATTCTTCTTTTATTTTTACATTGAAACAAACCATTATCACATATTTTAGTTCATTTATTCATTTCACATTCATTTATAAATTACTTTTTAACATCTTGTTAAGATGATCCTGTCAACCAGTCCATTTAGCAGCTTGCTGTAAAAAGGCTTTGCTCTTTGTTCTGTATAATGTCGTACTGCTATTGTCCATCGATACTAAGTGAGATACTCTCTCCTACTCCTCAAGGCCCCTTGGGCAAAGAGGTTAACCTCCTGCTGCTGCTGCTGCAGTGGAGCTGCTGTGTGACAGCAGCTGCATCAGTGGGTTTTTTTTTCCTGTATGCATTTATGTAGTTTAATGAGCGAGGTGCTCCACGGTAAAGCGTATGCTCAGCAACTTTTCATTGTGTAAACACAGGTAAAAAAAATATCATAGCTAAAGGATGTATGGATAATGCTGGCTTTGATAAAACGAAACGTGGGTTCACTCATCAGGCATCGGCTTGTGCTTGTGAGTGTGTGTGTGGTGTGTGTGTGATGCAGCGGTAGGGAAGAGCAAAATCAAGATTGTAGAGCATTTTCTACACAATTTCATTTTAGGATTCATGTCTGTATCGATTGCAAAGTTTAATTTTTTATCATATGCTTGCAATGGTTTTCCTGCAGTTATACAGCTGAAGGGAAAGTAAAGTAAGATTCGTCACAATGCACATTGCTGCAGGGCTTGTACTGATGTAACAGTTCAGCACTACCTGCTTGAATCAGAATCTGACCCAGAACAAGTTGAGACTGCTGGAGCACACCACACTACTTAATAGTAAAGAAAAATATGTTCTATGTGTATGCAAACACATAGTATAACAGGCGCAGTATGCTACATATACCATGGTGCAGGTCAGCATGCTTTACTAGCCATTCTGATCCTGTCGAGGTGGACGCTCAAGCTTTAGTGAAGACTTGTTTCCGCTGCCTTTTCTCTGTCTGTCAGTGAGATTATTCAGAAATTTCCCAGCCTAATTCCTTGAAACTAGGTGGAAGCGATCCATCTAGTTTTTCATGTATTTACCATCAGGGAACACTAACAATAGAGCCAGCTGAGTTCAGGTTGTGCCTTAGCACAAATGATGCACCCAGTTCTTGTTTGCTGACTCTTAAGATTTCTGCAGTTTAGGATTGCACTCAACTCTAACGTTTCGATATACACTAGCTTCTGTTCACTGCGCATACAATCCCAGCTAATGGTAATGTTAGCCTCAGCAGCCGTTTGGTATGTGGACATTATGTTGCAGAGAAACTTCCATAAAAAAAGTCAAAGTAATGCACTGATTCTTCTGTTCCTCAGATGATGAGAGTGCACAAAGACTCTTATGTTCACTCTGACTGCCAACAGCAGAACATTTGTAGCTGAGACGTTTTACAGTTAGAGACTCTGGCAAGCAAATAAAGAGGCCGGAGTGCAAGGTAGCTGCTTATTCTTTGTTTGAGACTGTGCCAAACTAGCCGCTAGGTGAGCATTATGGAAATGTGTTACATAGTGACACTGATAAGTCATGGAAGAAAAGTCTGGACTGCAAACAAGGGATTGCAGGTAGTTTAGCAGAACGAATGTCTCCTCTTTGCGTCGACTTTGTAACTTTGAAGGAATTGGCTTTTTTTTTAACATAAATTTTTCAGGTATTCAAATAACAGGAGAAATTTAGTATGCTTTTTATTATTATGCCAGCAACCTGATCCTAGGAACCAGAGCCCAACAAAACATGCTTTTGAAGCATTTCTGATATTTGTGATTTGATGCAAAGGGCAAACTCATCACTGATGCGGGAAGGATTAAAGCAAAGAACATTTATTGAAAGTCAGCATTTGATGAAAGAATTCGGAGCAAGTTGTGGAGTAGAGTTCAGTTGATGGTTAAAGTCGAAAAACAACCTCAGCATTGGGAAGGTAGAGCAAAAAATTGTAGTGTTTATGTAGCTAAACAACTATGCAAAAGTGATGAGCCGCCCCTCAGTTTGTTATATTTCGAGCCTGTCCAGATGGTGTTGCATAGTGGATCAAAATCTGACTGTACTTTTTTGTGTTCATAGTTCCATCAATTCTGACAAGATCCTCAAGACCTTTAGCAGAAATGCAGCCATAACCACCATAGAGCCTCCACCGTGCTTTACTGTAGACAAGAACTTTTGTACCTCTCTGCTGACCTCCTTTTGGGACCTGTTTCAGTAGTTTTACTGGACTTTTCCCCTAGTGCTCAATGACATGACTTTCAGATAGTGTTCACCTAAGGTAGACAGGTTTTTTCAGGCCTGTAACTTCTTTTGTCTTCCAATTGTCCAACTTCATCAATTTACTTTGAGTTTTTAGCTGTTGGCTCTTTGGAAATCATTTTGTTTGCAAAGATACAGTTTTTTGAAGGTCAAGAAGGACCTGAGATCAATTCCACCATCAGGCCGGGGTCTTTCTGTGTGGAGTTTGCATGTTCTCCCCGTGTTTGCGTGGGTTCTCTCCGGGTACTCCGGCTTCCTCCCACAGTCCAAAGACATGCACTTAGTGGGGATAGGTTAATTGGAAAATCTAAATTGCCCATAAGTGTGAATGTGGGAGTGACTGTGAGTGACTGGTTGTCTGTCTATGTGTGTTAGCCCTGCGACAGACTGGCGACCTGTCCAGGGTGTACCCCGCCTCTCGCCCTAAGACAGCTGGGATAGGCTCCAGCGCCCCCCGCGACCCTGAAAAGGATAAGCGGCTGAGAATGAATGGATGGACAATTTTATTGTTTGTGTATTTTGTTGTGTATTTTGTTGATTCATCTAAAGAAATGGGAAAAAATTATGTGTTTTTAAGATAAGCTGGTAGTAAAAAGTTCCTAAAAACACATTTCAAAATTTGTTTCCTGCTAAGTTTTCTGTTATGTGTTGACTTTAAACTGGCTCAAGTTAAGTGTGTTTTTTTTATGCTTGAATGATTTAAAGGTCAGTGTTAAGTGGCTAAACAAACAAAAGACATGACAATGGTCAGGTACAAGGACTGAACTGAAAATGAGTGAAATAACAGCCGACGTCTGAAAGAAAAACTTTGAAAGACCTAAAGAAAGTCGGGAGAACTACTCAAGACCTCTTTAAAAATTGCAAGAAATTCTTGCTCCTTGGATTTAAAATATATAGAAGTGAGGAGTGACTCATGCTTTTTCCACATTATTGTAGCACACATTAGAAAAGCATGATATTATTTTAATTTCATGGCAGTATTACCTAATTCATATCCACAAAACATTAATTGTGTGTGATATAGTATGATATCATCATGCCGCGCATAAACCACCTTACAGACTAAAATCACTTAGATACTGTAGCACGGACTAGTAATACTAAAAGGGAGCCTATTTTGCTCATTTTGAACTTCAAGAATAAAATATGGAGATGGAAGTGAGCGTAATCTTTCTAACAAACCTACTAAATGACAGATACACAAGTCAAAAGTACAGAATATTATGAACTCGCTTTTGCGATGACAACAGTATCATGTGTTAAACAAAAAGCACAGGAAATGAGATGGCATTACCACATGTGGTAATAGGAGACTGGAACAGGAGATGCTGGGGACACGGAGGGTAGAAATCAGCCAACAGAGTCCTAAGAGCACTTTGAGGCAGGTGGTGCTCCAGTTATCCGATTATGAAGGCCTCCTTATTGTCTTTATTGAATACTACTGGGGGATGTTTCATTGTGATTGGTATTTAAGAGAGTCAGCTGATGCTGATCAGCTGACGTGCAGGAAATACCTCAGTGTGACAGTGTTTCCAATCATTAATGACAGCAGCTGTGTCCCTAACCCTCCTTGTACTTGTTTACTAAAAAAAAAAATAAAAATGAAATTTTGCTATTAGATCCTTTTCTATGTATATTTTGGAAGCCTTTCAAGTAACAGGCAACAGGCATTTATAATAAGACTGTTTATTAAGGCTTATAAGTCACAACCCAACACCATTTATATGTAACGGTAACCTATTTATTTAGCTCTTGAGCAACACATACTTTATGAACAAGTTATTTGACATTTGTAAGCTTTAAAGTGGTCACACAGCTCCATCCACCTGCTGTTTGACCCTTTTGTTTGTAAGGGTCAGTCAATTAGAATTAAGGTAAAGCAAAGGTTCAAACTGATGATTAATAGCACCAAGGCTCAGTGAATTAGAGTTATTTTCAAGACTGAATCATGCAAAGCTACTCTGAGTCCAAGAATGAAAATAAGGCTTTGAATATTACCATAGTCAGTTCATTTTAACATTGTTCGGGCTATAATAACTCAAAGAAAGTACTAGAAAATGTAATGGATTTAGAGTTTTAACTCACTTTATTTAACTCCTTAAAAAAAGTGAATCTGCATGTTTTTAAGTAATAAGGGAGTTTTGCCAGAGACAAACCCCACCCCCCAAAAATTGCAAATCCGACAGAGATGCACATAACATGAGGCAGTGAGCCATGAGCTCACACGCTGATTTTAACATGAACAGTGTATTATTCTTCTAAATCACGAATAAGTTGAATGATTAAGATTACACACGAGTGTGTGGTACTGTATTTGCCAAAATAAACACAGATATAGTGGAATGACACATTAAAGGAAAAAAAGCCTGATCTCTTGACCTCCTGTGTCAGGGGTCTTGATGGTTCTGCGTACCTCTGCTGGCATGTTTTGGACCAAATCAATACGACATTGCTGATAGTGATCGCCTTTGTCTCTGACATATGGCAAGGCTCCCCAATCCATAGGGCACAAGGGTTCACTGAATGAGTTGATGAGTATAAAATTGATCGATGCTATGGCCCTTGTTCTGAAGCCAATCACCACCTCTGGGATGTTAGACACCGGTCTTCACCGCCATCGTCAAAGCACCAGAACCTTACAGAAGAATAGGGTTTCCTTCCTCAAAGTAAACATTCCTTTGATTTGCCACCTTTCTGTATCTGCATTTAGCCGCAGCCAATATTGTTACAGCCTTTCATGTAATCTGTGTAATCTTGCGTTTCTTAACTTTAGCCGAGGCAGCACAAGTAGCCTTACTAAAACCGCACCGGGTCTGAGCAGAAGTGCTGTCTCAGGGAACCATAAATCTCACAAATATGCAGTGAACACATGAGCGTACTTTATACAAACTTTTTCCAAGGCATCGTAAATCTGGCACCCGTGCATGAGGTATCGCCTATCACTTATCACACCAAGTAAAGCATTAGCTGATGAGCTCATCGTTTTTGTCATGCATAGAACCATCGTTTTTTTGTTGTTCTGAATCTGCAATCTCACCGTTGTTTGCGAGAGAAAGACAAAGAAACAAAAAAGGGTTAAAAAAAAAAAAAACAAAGCGGAAGGAAAAGCAAATGATACAAATGATAGCACGGGTGATAAAGACAGGGGGAGGAACAAAGCGAGGGATGTGCTTAGAGGAGGAGAAAAATGAGATGGATAGATACATGCTGATGAAGAGAGATGGGCATGGAGAGATTGTGCCCTCCTTGTGGCTACTGCAGTGCCGTGCAGGGAACCGATTCATCACGACCAAATAAACTACAAAAAGAGCAGGAGAAACAGTGAGGAGGGGGAGATAGAAGGCATACACTGGCATCAGCATGCAGTCTGTTTCTTTCTTCAACTTATCACTCTCTTTATAAGACACAATCCAGTGTGACGCTCAGCTTGCCATACAATTTCTCTTGTATGCATACTGTAAGTGTGTGCAGTTTTGTGCATGTGTTCTGCAGATCTCTGTAGAGGCCTAAGGGACACTGCTATGTTAATATTATCGTTTAACATCATGCTGAATTAATGCAATTTTTTTTGGTTTTCTCTTTAGTTTCTATGAGATTTTTTTTGCTGGTAGTTTTCCATCGCTCTGTCCGCTGACTGTCTTTTATTGCTGAAAATATAAAAAGCAGAAAGCACACTCAGTGGAAGCTGATGGAAAAAACAATTAGTTGAAAATGGCTGAAAGCCATCACGCGCTGCAGACTTGGGTGTTGATTCTCTGCAATCATTTCACATTACTGAAAGTCATTTGATTCAGTTATTTTCAAAGTTACAGTGTGAGTAACCGCTATAAACAGATTTTGCAGAATCGTTTGGAAAGGACAAAGAAAGAGCTTTATTACCACAGGTTTCTTAGGCTTGGCAGGCTTTGGTTGGATGCAGGTAAAACAGTTGAGGTTGATGGCAAAAGAGGAAGTCCACTTGCTGAATGCAGTCTAATGTCAGCTTACCCATTTTGATATGTCACCAGTCTTGCTCTTCTCCTAAATCAAAGTCAAAACATCACACTAAGCCATGAATTACTACAGTTAACTATAGTTCAGACACGTGGGGTTGAAGCATCCTTTCTTACATATGGAAATTAAGTCAATCGAGACAGAGAGAGCGACGTATGTACTGATTGTAAGTCCGATCGATGTGGGTCAGCTTTCCAGGTTAATATCTGAAAAACACGTTGAAGCAAAAGAGGATTCCCTTCGCCGCATCTTTAACTGTCTGTTTGAGCTCATCAAAAACATTAGTCTCATGTCTTCTAACACAGAATAAAGCGCTTGTTTTGCCACACTGCCGGCATGGAGCTCATTTGCTCGAGATCTTAGTCAAACTTTGTAACTTCAGAAAAACAGAGCACCTGGCCTGCACTTTTCTTTTCACTGGTGCTGTCAGTGTCTATTTTTGGCTGCCGTGTACCTGCAAAGCTGACATACCAGAAAACATGCTGTGTTACTATGCCAACCTGCAACCACGAGCTGTCATGCCACCAAACTTAGCCTTACTGCATATTCAGAAATGGTAATTTCACTGATTATGGCGACTGACGCAAGTGCAGTTTCTAAGCAGCGAAACCATCAGAAATAAAGAGAAGAAATCTTGTGACAACAAATCGAGATTTAATTCATATTAATCACGCATTAACTTGGCTGTCCTGGTTTTTTTTTTTTATTTAGTATTTGTTGACTTTTGGCCTTGTTTAGGTTTAACTAATATTCTTTCTTGTGTTTTTATAGAGTTCCCAGTGTGTTCTTTATTTTCTTGTCCCCACTTCCTGTTTTACTCTTGTAATGACCGTATGTGTTTTGAGCTGCTTTACTTCCTGTGTTTGCCCTCCTTTGTGATTGCCTACCCCACCCTCATTAGTTTCACCTGTGTCCGTTGTGTTCAGCTTTCTTTAATATCTTTAATCAACTGTGTGCGTATGTAGACTTGTGTTTTCTCTTCATCTATTTTTTCTTTTGTTTCATTTTTGAGTTCCCTGTTTTTATTTTCTAGTATATTGGACTTCCTGTATCTCTCTTTTTTTAAATATAAAAGCCATTAAGGGCTTCCTTTTTGTTATTCAACCTGCCTCTGTGTCCTGCGTTTGCATCCTTCCTCCCATAAGTCCTGACAGAGGGTTTTGAATCAGTACAGTGCGCACACAAGCAGGCATTTTGCTTTTAGGTGCAGGTAGTATATGATGGCACAAAGAGAAAAAAGTCTCTATTGGATCTTTTTCAAGGACATAGTTAAAAGTGTTGCTTTTCCAAGCACGCTTTAAGAACTAAATAATGAAAGCTCATCTTTTATGAATTTTTGCAACATACTGAAGCTTTTAAATCAGTAACCAAAAGAAGGGTGTATTTAAACTTTTACTTATTGCTCAGTCAACATCTGATTTACGGGTTTTACTTGCATAACATGGATCTTTGGGTTGTGCGCGTAGCGGAGCAGAATTGTTTAATTTTAGATGACATGAACCAAATGCAGTTTCCTGCTATTTCTGATCACTTGATAATCAAAAGTGCATTTTATTCTTTAGTAAATGAAGAACTAATTAACAAAATGTCTTGCTTTGGCTGTTTGGGAGGCTCCAAATTTGCTTTTTTTGCAAGAACAAGTCTTTGATTAAAAGTCATGTGAAACACACGAGTTGCAAACAAATGAGAAAACAGATATGTTAAAAATCTAGCGCTCGGTCATGCAGAGCACGATCAAACCCGCAGAAATAAACAAGAGCAAGAAATTTAAACATGCTGAAGCTCAAAGAATGAACATGAGGAAACTGAAATCTAGGGAATAAACAACGAAATTAAGACAGAAAGGGACAAAGGACTTGATTCCAGTGGGAACACTGAATAAATAACACATTCATTTACTGTATTTCAGGTGCTTTGGCATCTTGACATCTTCCGCAGAAGCTTTCGACAGCTGACCACTCATAAGTGCATGGAGGATTCGTGCATCTTCTGTGCTTTGAAGGTAAAACATCCCCTCCTTTTGTCCTATAATGGCTTGTAGTGGTTTTACTGTAAACTTTAAGCAGTGCCCATCGCTCTGCTATATTTCATTCTGGCAGTTTTACTGGTTGACATTGTCTGTTGGTCCATTATGGTCCACAACAACTCACCTATATTTCAGTTTAATGGTTTAACATGCAAACAGTTTATTATTTCATTACATTTATCTGCCAACCAGTGTAGGATGATCAAAGTATGTCATTGTGTTTCCTTTTTCCTTCTTTTTATTTGTAATTTGAAGCGTTACAGCATCCAAAACTATGCCACAGAAAGACTTCTTACAGTAAATCACTGAGAGCATAACAGAAAAACAGAGGCAGATATGATGCAAATGAAATAAGACAAACTAATAAACACCAAACAGAAAATCATTAGAAGCAATTAGAGCTGCACAAACAGGAAGGCTTTTTTCCCCCCATGTCCTTATTTTCATTTATTCATGCTATATAACAACCACTAACAATTTGGGTTTTTTTTTAAGCTAATGAAAGACTAAATTCTTTTATGGATTTACGCAGTGATGGGGGAAACATATCTCTTTAAACTCAGCAGGGGGGATTCTTCCAGCTGGTTATGTAACACTCTAATACTTTTGATAACTTGCTTGAAAAGAAGAGAAAAAAAAAACACCACACCAAATGAACAAAAGTGCCAACTTTTTACACTTTTATCATTAAAGAAATAGGAAGAAATTTATTCTTTTCAAATATAACTGTTTAGGTGTCAGGTGAAAATGCTATGAGATTTATGCCACACTTTTATATATTGTTGGAAATATAATATATCATCTTTATAATATGCGAGAAATATATGGGAAGGGGGACACTTTCGTGACACACAAGCATATAAAATAAATTAATTTAATATATTTCTTTCTGCTTCTTTATCATTTGGGTTGACTGGATGAATAATGGTAAAGCACTGATTTTGTTCCTACGTGTTCGGCATTGATCCAAGGCATAGATCAATGCCACGGCAATATTGAGACCACTCTCACTTCCAGCTCACTCCCACCTTTAAACCCAACCATTTTCAAAGGGGGTTTCATCTTGGACATTAGCTCCATTTTTACTAAAGGTAGTACCTCAAGGTACGCCATTACCACTAACATGATGCTGTCGCCCAAACTTGATGTTCACATTTCTACCAAGAAGACGAATCCGCTTCTGAAGAGAATTCAGCGGTGGTTTGCAGATGCAGTTGCAGATTCGTTTGGCCATGATTTTCTTCCCATGAAAATTGTCCAATTTCTTTGCTACCGTGTTCTCAAAAAGGCTCTGGGACTGGTGCAAACGAGGTATCTGAAGCAGCAGGAGTAAGAAGCGGCTCAGGTGTTCATATATAAAATGAGTATCCCAGCTTTGTATTTTCATATCAGATCACTAAGCAATTAAAAAAAGCCAGATGTAGAAAATACGATACAAATTAAAAGTAACATATGGAATTTTAAATGTAATTATTTTTTTTAAACAAATTAGTCAGATGCCTCAGCAAACTCTCCATTTTCATAAAAAAATTTAAATTTTTGGCAATTTCATGGATTAGTGGTTCACGTTTTAAAGGGTTGTACACCTTTACCCTAGTCTCTCTCAAGCCAAGGACATGATGCAATGAATAAGTGGTTCTGCTACACTATATATACATTTTCTTGTCTGTATTTATATGGTTTCTTTCTTCATTGTGACCTTTATTCTTTATTTATGTGTCTTTTTTTCATAAACGATTGAAAAAGAAGACGAGGTTTTCACCTGACAACAAACCTACTGTTTTGCTAGTGGTTGCATTTAAAATAGACTTTTGCTCGTATGCAGTATTTTGTCTCCTTTTCTGCACATAGTGTAAAGTACAACATGTGGTTCTGTGAAGAACAGATCTTATTAAGTGTTTAGAAGCAGCATATTCATAGACTTGTGTACTGGTTAAATCAGTTTATCATATTTACATGTATGAATATTTATTGTATTACATAATTTCAGCAGCGGCAAAGTAACCAAACAGCAACAGGAGATCGGTGAAATCGTGAGACCCTCGTAATGAACGAGCCTTATGCAGCTCTGTTTCCGCCATTTGTTGCATCAGTGATGACAAATATGTGTCTGACTGAAGAGAAGTGCTGTGTGTAATGTGGTGTGGTGTAATCCAGTGTTTGTGTGTCTGTGTGTGTGTGTAGCGGTGTCGATGTGTGTGTTCCTCACGCTGCTCTGTCTCCAGTGCTTCTCTGTAATTAATTGGCTGACTGAAAGCGCTGAGCTAGCAGAGCCCACGCTGGGATACTACACACACGCGCAGGTCCTACTTGTATGCCGAACACGCTAGGCTCCTACACACGCACGTCTTAACATGCCCACAATTTTTTCTTACACACACACACACTTACACACACCCACAGGCTCGTAGGTCTGTGGTGTAACAGCTTTAGGCGTAGAAATCAAAGGTATTGTCACCATGCTAAGCGTTTACATTTTCCTGTCAGTTTCCATTAACCGTCCCACCAAAGAACAGATAACTTTGTTGTTACACTGTGATCGTGGCTGTAGTCCCTGCAGCGATGGAGATAAAAGTCTCTGAACAACTAGCCAGAACACACGCCAGATGAACTTTAATGGTTTCTTAAATTTCCACGCAGTACATTTAAAGAGCCAAAGACATAAATGCGGATTGGAGATCCTTTTATTTCGGAGGGGGCTATCTGCAGCAGATAAAGACGCCTGCTTTCCTAATAAACATAAGTTCAGAGGCTGCCTGTGGCTATCCCCTCAGAAATCACTGCAACACTTTATCTCTCTCAACAACAACACAAACACATACGCACACTTGGATGAAGAT
>VURO01031126.1:0-13552 GCA_015108175.1 Pelvicachromis taeniatus | reverse complement strand
AAATAAATACTGATTGCACTGCTTTACCTCATGGGATACAAGATTCAAATAATATAATGAGTATAAAATTGGCCACACTTGACTGAAGCTTATTCTGATTATATCACCAAATAATATCATCCCCAGCCATCCACTTTTTTAGGGTACTGCCTTAATTTGTACAGTGGTAAAGAGATTAGCATTAGCGCTACACAAATATAGATACCAAACTACATTAAACAATGCTTCAAAACAACGTATCTAATATGGTGGGAAATTCTTCCTTTGTGTGAGCTTTTTGTAGTGGGTGGATCAAGGCAGTTAATCAAAAATGATTTTCAATTGTTGTGTTTTATTTAGATTCCAATGATAATGTGCTCTATGCACATCTGAGCTTGAATAAGCAGGTCAAAAAATATTGAATAAACATAGTTTTGGTAGAGAAATTAAACAATCCTATTATTAGATATTATTGATTAATAAGGAGTGTAGGGTGAAGGGTGCCAGCTTATTTTAGGTTGTGGAGCGGGGCCTTTGGTTGTGAAGCTGTCGGACCTAAGCCATCATTCGCGCTTGTGATGGCCCGTGCAGGTGTCTGAGATGAACAAGGTTTTCCTGGGCTTTGTTTGCTTACTGCGGAGGAGGCTGTGGACACTGACAGTTGCCCTTGTGAAATGAGACCCATTATGCAAAACAGAATAAGTCAGTTTTGTTTTCAAGCACTGTGAGACACGGAGTTGTTTTTTCTTCTTCTTGGATTTATTAACTCTCCCAAAAGTAATTTATTCCATCTGCAACACATGATACAAAATATGCCATATACTGTTGCATAAGCCTAATATATGCATATATATTTCAACAAAAAAAAAAAGACTATGGAGAGTGAATACAGCAGGATAATGAAAAGTACAAAGTTTAGCCATTTATTGTTGTCATAAAAACGCCCTGGTGAACACATATTCAGCTACAGGTCAGAGGGACAGCAAAGGTCACACTCATACACAGACAAATGCACATACATACTGAACCATGTCATGCATGATCATAAGATTACAAGCCTTGGGAGACCTTCTGTTCCTAACATGACAGAAAACAAACAGTAGTTGACCCCCGGGACAGTTGGTTAAAGGTGGCAGTCACTATGTGTAAGCAGGGTTAAAGAGCACAGGGCCTTGGTCACCATGACAGCCCAGTGACAGGCACTTGGTGGAACATTTGTCACAGGTAGTCAGGCCGCCCTTCATTCTAGTCCAGCTTGAAATTACCTTAAAGTCCCAAAGCTGTAAAGCACTGTAAACAGTGTGCAGTATTAGTTTCATAATGTAAAAGAAAACATGGTTTCGGTAATATTTTAAAAATCCATTTATATACATCAAACATTCCTTTACTTCACGGCCACTGAGACATTTTTTAGTCTAATAGTAGCATCACTTCTTGAAGAACTAAAAAGGCTTTTGAAAGTGTGCCAGGCCCAAAGCAGCAGGTTAATAAAGAAGACTCCAGAAAACATCACACATGCATTAAACCTCAAGGGAGCAATTCAGCCCCTAATGAAAAGCTTTAATAATCTACATTATCTTCTGACCCTGTGTCACAGGAAGCTTGATTAAACCGCGGGTGACCACACACAACACACACAACAAGTCGGCCCCTGCAGTTTCAAAGCCATCTTTCTCCCAAACCAGCTCCAAACAAGTCATAAAGTGATGTTAAAAATTCACTCCGCATCACACGCAGCAAAGTGCAAGTGTTTTGCATCCAAGAGATTGCACCCCAAAGTCCAAATTGCCTGTACCACGCTTGACCCTTGCTTGTTGTCTGGTGTGTACTGTAGCTCTGCTGGAGTTGAATGTGTCTGCACTGTCAGACATAAGCAGCATCTCCAGCACATGAGGATGTGCAAACATCAGCGCAGCCAGGACTGGCATGTAAAGTATGCAAAATATATGTAGCAAAATCCAAGGAAAAGCAGAAGGGTGTCTCGGAATCTATCTGAAATTAATAGGCTTTTATCAGTATCGGAAACCCTGGCTACGTCGCCCAAGGCCTTAATTGCCTTAAAAGATCATTTGCCACCTCAGTTGCACAGTTCTCTCACTCAGTGGTGGTTATGAAGCCATAATACAAACCAGAGGATGTGAATCCATGATTTCACTTTGTTATTCCTGCAGTTCTTATTGTAGCAGTTTCTGAACGTAATCTGCCAGATGTAACCGACTCCCCATTTAAGACTGGAATTAGTAATGATGTTTATAAGAATACTCAAACACAGAACAATATTATTAGATGCAATTCCTCCTGAGCTCATTTATCTTCACAACCCATATGCAGTAATATGGAAGTAGACAGATAATTTATCCTGATTCATTGATTGTAATTTGGGGTGTAATTAACATAATATACCACCAGGAGGGACAAAATGATCTCACTGCTTATGATCTCATGGAATGAAGCAAACATGCAATTTGCTGTACTGTAGCTGGTGCTTTATTCTAATGTTTAAGCCTATTTTTATTTTTTTTTATTTTGAGGTAGAAAAAAGATGGAGGTGAACTCCATCTGAACTGTAATAGCAGTATATCCTACATATCACATTAGTTAAAGTTCCATGAACATAGTGAGAAATGAATGTGTGCCTCTACCTTACGTTGTGGATGATGTACTTATCATTAACATGTCATTATTTCCATTATTTACAGAGGGAAAAACAGCAGCTGGGGAAACAGATCTGAATATTCCAAATGTATATTTAATGAGGGCGAACTCCTTAGGGCTTTTGCCACAGCAATAACATTAAGATTAAACTTGGATTCCAGGAAAGGACCACAAAAAGTGACCCAGAAATCAAAGCTTGCTGGAGTCAAGATACATAATTGTGGTGTTGCTTGAGGAAGGATTAAGTAATTAATATTCATTTTGTTTTTACACACAGAACATCATGAATTAGGCTGTGAAAGCAATGGAAAACAAACAAATGTGCGAGAAGCCACGAACGCACTGTGTGAATAAGACATCTTGAAAGAACATTAGATATAAATTTGTGTATAAAAATGAGCTTAGGTATTACCTGGTGTGGCCTATTCATAAGAAAAAGTTGAGAAAAAAAACAACCCTTAACTTTGAATCGAACAGGTTTAACTTGGCAATTACCAATGTTAGTCAAAAATGACAAATTAAGATATCTAATTAATTGCAGTCGCAATTTGTGTAATTTTGCACATTACATGTCCATCAATGTTTTTTGCATTTATTTCCATGAAAAGTCCTTTTGTTTTTCCACGACAATTCATTAGCAATGCTAACAAAAACCATTTATTAAATGCAGAATATTTGGCTTGTCTCTTAACGTGCAGTTAACTGTTACCACACTACGTCCTGTCTTGGCAATGTCTATCTCCATCTGCCTTTTTTTTTTTAAAGACCATATTTAAAAAGATAGCATAAAAATTTAATCCTGGGGGGTTCTAGAGGATTATGCTGTGCCAGCAGAAACTGGCACAGACTAAGAGGTGCAGTCGGACAAGTACCTAATTGTGTCTTCATTGGCTCACTGTAACATCTTCACTGACGTGATGACTGAAGCAAGAAAATTGAGATTTTTATGAACTGAAGCAATGTTATCAGCATTATTATCACTACTCATAATAATGCTCTGCAAAAGAAAAATAAATATATGTTCTTTATATATGTATATACATATACATGTATATATGTATAGGTATGCGTACACATATACGTATGCATATATATATATATGTGTATATATATATATACACACACACACACACATATACATATATGTTTATATTTTTCTTCAATCAGTATTCACTATGCACTCTCTGTGTGCCCAACAAGCCTATTTGCTTTGAAAATAACTCAAAATACTGTGTTCTTCCCCTCTCTCTGCCTCCCTCTCTCTTTATGGTTAATCCAACAAGATGCAAGCAATTATTCACACCTGAGAGGGCAACATGAAAGGAGGGGCTGTATGCAAAGCACGAGAATATGATAAGAAAAACAACCAAACACCATTTAAAAATTCTCCTTGGCCTCATCACCATACTGCACTCTTTCCTTGCCAATCAAGCTCCTCAAGGGAACTCTGTGAAGTTAAAAATATCTAACATCAACATGCATCCTCATCGCCGCTGGAATACGAGTAAGAGAAGAGGAATTGAATGATTCACCTACACAGACCAGAGAGTGGCTTCCTGTCAGTGCAGTTGATTAAAATTCCTGGGACTAAGAACGCAGGGTGTGATGTACGACGAGCAGGTGGTGTGGGTTTAATATGCATGAGCAGACAGCTCCTGCATCTGCAGATTGGCAGTCACTGAGCTTGTCTGTCCACTCCCTTGGCATCTCTCTTGGCATATGGAGCTGCTGAGGGCATACATGAGCATAGCAGGGGGCTGGTCTTAGCACCCACTGATACACATTTCTCTTTTTGTGACTCTTGAGAGCAGTAGGATGGCCACTTGTCACATTTGGTGGCTTTGGTCTGCTCAAAGTAGCTAAGATAAAGGTGGAGACGAGCATTTTTCCTCCTGTTTATTTTATTGATTTTTAACAAACAGCAGGAAACATCAAAAGGGAGAAGGATTAGAGGAGCCTGTGTAAAAATTGACTTAGATGTGGTTTGGGACTTAGGCTTACTCGAAGGAAGATGTGATTAGCCCCTGCACCCTCTCGACCGGTGATTCTGTTGATATGAAAAACAAACACAGTCCCACTATACGATTTGAAGAGTGGAAATATGAGCATAGTTACTTCTATCTTGCACTGTGTTTGACTCATAAACTGCGACTTGGAAAGGTTGTTTGAGTAGTTCAGACAGCTGTATAAAATCTGATTCACAGGCTTCTTTGTTTGTGTAGACATACTGAAAAGCAATATTTTTCAGCTTGTTTTTTTTTTTTTTTTTTTTTTTTTTTTTGGGGGGGGTTTTTTTTTTTTTTTTTTTACTTGGATCATTGTGAGTACATTCAGTCTGGCTGCTTTTTGATGGTTGGCAAGCAGGAGCTGGGGTGGAAATGCAGGTGCAGCACAATGTAGAACATCTGCATCTATGTCTCGGTGGAGAGAGAGAGAGAGGAAAAAAAGAAAACAGGCATTAAAATCGAAAAGCCAAAGCAAAATGGAACGGCATCTGTCCTCTGTGTTTAATGCGGGCCGACCCCTCTATTGTGATGCAGATATGCGTCACCCCAGCAGCACCTCAGGTGATTAGCTGCACTGTATTTGTGAAAGATTGTATAAACAAACAGGTGTCCTCCACTCCCTCTGCAGCTCATTATGCCTCTGCTCATTTTGTTTTGGTTTATTTTATTGCATCTTTATCAACCGAACAGTGACTATTTTGAAGGAACAGCAGGCTTCCTGAGTGAATAACTGTGCAAATGTGTGTGTGCGTGCGGATGTGAGGCAAGAGAGCGAGGGTGCATATGTTCTGCACAGAGTGTCCTAGACATATTGGGGGCTATTTCCTAGTCTCTAATGGGGTGTGTAGAGAACAGTCTCCCTTGTGTAAAATGTGACTCAGGCAGACAGATCATGTTGCCTAATGGCAGGTGAGAGATGGAAATGCTTCACGAAAGGGGACAAAAGCAGGACATTCTGGTATGCTAATGTTAGCTTTTAACATACACTGAACAAAAAAAAACAAAAAACGAGGGCTGAGACTGAGGGAAATGATGCAGAAGACAAAACAAGGTGATGTCTAATGCAGCCCAGAGTGAGCTTAGGTAGAATAGGTATAGTTAGGCGGGTGGAGTGGGGTGTTAACGGGAGATGTGGCAGATGCATTTATGAGTTCTTGTGTATTGTGTGCGCGCAAGCTCGCCTCGGAGCTTTTGTGCGAGTCGTAGAGTGGGTGGCTTTGCAGCACGCCTCGAAACCTCTGCATCAGCATCTTCTCTCTAGCGACCAATTAGCTTAGACATTCAGGAAAAAAAAAAAAGAAAAATTTCAAAATAACTTTTCTCCATTTGCATCTTTTTCATTTGCTTATCTCTCATTCAACCGGCAGCGCTCTCTCTGCCTCCTAGGCTTTCTTCAGCTTCAGTGATGTCACACCTGCAAGATAATTGGATAAACTCAATTCAAAGCGAAAGCTCACGGAAACCAAGACAGTGAGGCACCATTTAACAGCTGCAGAAATGGGGCATTGCTGAATATATTCAGGAAGGAAATGCAAACGCTTACCTGATACCTCTCGCAAAACTGTGGCGTTTCACCCATCCTCGTTACTTTATTTAATAATGCAAGTCATCCTGACGTTAACGTATGGGGACATGTACATCTTGTTACGACGCCCACATAGTTCCGCTTTTTTGTGCGCGTTTGTTCTGGGTAGGCACGTACACATGTAGATGTAAAGAAAAAGGTATAGGCGCACGTCTACAGCACGTGTGTTAAGGGGAAAATCTCCAACCCTCCTGTCTGTGAAGACTCTGCCAGCACTGTGGATCAATTCCCTCTGATTCTGGATGAATTATTAATGCCCACATTCTGGTTTTTACTGATGGGCAAATCATTTGGGATGGATTTTTCTTGAGCTCCGAATGAATTCATCAGTTGTTTAAGGTGTCAATATCATTTCCTGATTTTGCTTCTGCAGAAAGAAGCGCTGATCTCGATCCCTAACGCGGTGACGTCGATGCTCTGACCTTGAGCCGAATACTTACAGGGATCACACCTGCCACGCGCCACCGACAAGCCGCGTGTACACAGCATGCTCATCTGCGGTCTGTTACATTGCTTAGCATAAATTAGCAGCTGCCAGTGTATCATCATGCATTTTTTTTTTTTTTACATGCAGGCAGTGTGGCTTCAATATGATAATTCAGGTCTGAATCCTTTAAACGGCTGCCGTGAGCACAACTCAAGCTTAACAAGGGTTATGCAGCCGCCAGTTCAACTTTCATTACGGCTTAATTAAACTTTACATTTAATTCTGCATCTTTAGAAGCAAAATGAGAGCAGATTCTCCCACGATTACCCCCTATAAGTACGGCAGAGTGACTTAAGAGACAAACGATATTGTTAGCTTTATGTCAAGGGTGGTGCCAATGCTGCTTTGAGACGGTGACTGACGGCTCTGTTTGTGCGAGAGCTCAGCCAGAACAGGATGAATAGAGCACAGTTAGCGTTGCCAGCTGAGATCAATAGGCTACAGTCTCAGGTAAGCACCGCAGCTCACCCTATGGGTATTTCCTGAAACAATGATAAATGTGAGATGTTGCCTGCTTTGAAATGTGATATTTTTCATTTGTCGTGTTATATCATGTCATATCAGTGATTATACAGGGAAAGAAATGAGGAACGGAGGCTAGCGTGAGACATTATTCCATTATCTCATAGAGTAATGTTTTGCACAGCCTCAGTGGACCTCGATAACGGCGAGGCAATAACAACACCAGGATATTAGAAATCCATGTTTAAAGTTTTTGCACTTCAGTTCTCGTGATGAAATATCAAAGGGAGCCAGCGCTCGGGCAGTGCTAGCAGCAGATTCAAAATTGTCCCACATGGTTTAATGTGTTCTGCGCAGACTTTATAAGATGCCACTGTCAGACACGCGTATGTGAGAAAGAGGGAAAACAGGAGAAATCTCCCTGCAACATGACCGCCTGCCTGTGGTAGCAGCAAGACAACCACGCTGGATCCCAAGGGACCTATCAGCATCTGCGGCAAGAACAAATGGCTTCGCTGGCTGGTCCTGTACAGCGACCGCAGAGTGAGAGGGGCTCTGGGAATGACCTGTAAACCAAACACATCACCACATTTAGTCTGTTGCCTTATTAATCTAATCAACAGCTCATTCAGTGCTCCTCAGAGACGGCCATCAAAGCACGGCCGAGAAACCAAAAGAGACAATGACAGCCTGGTCTGTGAAACCTGCTCGGCAGATGAGTTTATTTCCCGATTCCACTGTGAAACGGTCAACTTTGTTTCAGTGAGACCATGAAGGTGAATGCTGAAGTTACCCTTTATTTCCCAATATCCATCCATCCTTGCTTTTAAAGTACATCGACAGAAGCAATTCAGAGCTAAGACCTTGCAAAACCTCTCTCTGTTCAGTCCAAAAGGGAAGCTGATAAATACCCCCCACTGCAGTGCTTCACTTAAAGTGTGCTGGCCTAGGGATGAATGCTACAGTCAGAATAGTCTGTAAGTGGTACAGGATCCTAGACCCATATATAAAAATAACTATTCATTTGTTATTTCATCAGATTCACTCAGTCAAGTGTGTCTTTACACTATGAGGTACTTAAGAGCAGGTTTCACTTCAATCTCCACAAAAAAATAATGTGAAATTTGATTCATTATCATTATTGTATATCCTTATTACATTAGCATGAAGTCATTTTTCATGGATGTCTGCTCGTTTCTTTCTGCATTACTTAATATTAAGGACCGGGATTATAACTGAGAAACAGTTATTATTACAACACTGACGAATTTGATCAATTACTTTTTTTCAATGTATTTGTTATGTCCACCTGTCTAATATTGCCAAAACAGCCCTGACCCACGGAGGCATGGACTCCACTAGACCTCTGAAGGTGTGCTGTGGTATCAGCAGCAAGATGTTAGCAACAGATCCTTTCAGTCCTGTACGTTGTGAGGTGGGATCTCCATGAATTAGACTTGTTTGTCCCACAGATGCCCGATTGGGTTGAAATCTGGGGAATTTGGAAGCAAAGTCAACACCTCAAGCTTCTTCCTGAAACTTCTTACATTGTGGCTGAAAAGAGGCCACAGTCTTTAGGGAATACAGCTTCCATGAAAGGGTGAACATGGTCTGCAACAACGCTCAGGTAGGTGGTGGTACGTGTCAAAGTAACATCCACATACATGGCAGGACCCAAGATTTCCCAGCAGAACTTTACTGAAACCATCACACTGCCTCCACTGGGTTGACTTTTTCCCATAGTGCATCTATCCCCAGGTAAGCGATGCACACACACCTAGCCATCCATGTGATGTAAAAGAAAACATGAATCATCAAACAAGGCCACTTCCATTGCTCCATAATCCAATTCTGAGGCTCACGTGTTCATTGCTGGTGCTTTCGGACAGAGGTCAGCCCGATACTTGATAAACTGTGGTACTCTCTGTATTCTGACACCTTTCTGTCAGAACCAGCTGTGCAGACGAGCAGTTTGCGCTTGTCTGTTTGATCACAATACAGACCAGCTTCCAGCCCTCACTCACCACATGCATCTGTTTCTTCCTTGGACTACTTTTGATAGATACGGACCACTGCAGACCATGAACACCCCACAAGCGCTGCAGTTTTGGAAAGCTTCAGTTTTGGTCTAACCATCACAGTGTGGTCCCTGTCAAACTTGTTTAAATTCTTACGCTTGCCTGTTTTTCCTGCTTCTAACACTAACTTTGAAGGAGAAATGTTCACTCGCTCCCCTAATATAGACCACCCACTAACAGATGCCATGACGAAGACATAAAAGTGTTATTCGCTTCACCTGTCAGTGGTCATAAAGTAGTGCTTCATTGGTGTATACACACATAAAATGTGAATAAATATATACATGAATCACTGAAGTACAAATAAACAGTTTATGAGCATTACATTTACCCTATTAAGTACAAAAATTTAGTCTTCAAAATGACACTGAACAAAACCCGAATTTCAAATTGCATTTTTGTTTTCAACCAACTTTCCAAAGGCCAAAGAAATTAAATCTAGTGACAGACAAATCAATTGTTCTTATCTTAGAATTAAAAAACAAAGCATGTTTTGACTGTTTCCAGTTTTTAACAAGATTAATGTCCGCAGTGTTGGTGAGAAATTCAAATCTCTGAGCGTTCGAATGCAGTTTTATCAGTTGAGACTCCAACTTGTGTTTAAACTCAAATAAGATCGAACACTCACTGATCAGGTTTGCAGACAGAAATATTTCTAAAAGGTTTGTACGGATGAACTGATATATCGTCTCTATCTGCGACTGGTGCAGAGCAAACAATAATGACATTTCCAAAAAGTCTCACCTCAAATGCATCATTAAGCAGAGGCAGAATAAAGAAATGATCCGCTATGAATAAATAGACAATGAAGTGAGGGAGCTTGAATTCTTGAAATATACATGATTTTAACCTTCTGAGTCTGACTCTTATTTGGGATGCATTTTTAATTTCTCCTCATTATTTGTGATTAGTCGGACCTCGTTATAAGTATATAAGCTTACCAAGATTACAGCAGAACGCAATAACGTCAGCATTGGTTAACAAAGTAAAAAACACTGCTGAGCAGAAAGAGATAAAAGTGGCAGAAAAGCCAAAATCATTTCCACATATGAGGATGCAAGCTCTCAGAAGGGTCTATTATTTTAAATCAATTCCTCACATTCAGAAGCTCAAAAACAGTTGGACAGTTGACTGAAAGATAGTTTCATGGTGAGGTGAGACCCGTTCCCTTGATATTCCATGAGAAGTCAAGCCGATGAATTATTTGGATTTCGTCACAATTTTAAAATTTGCATTTGTTAGCATTTCATTTGAACCTTAAGTATGAGGTTCAGAGACGCGTCAGAGCAAGTGAGAGTGGATATCACTACAGTAAGAAACTAAAACAACCCTATCAGAGAGAACAAGAACTAAACATTCTGGTGCATTCTTAAAAACAATGAAACAATGCATAATTGCAGTATTATTTCCTTGGATATGCAAAAAAACATTGAAACAATAATTAACCAAGTCAAACAAATTCTCGAGTTGGTCAATGGCAAGATCTACGGTCAAGCAAGGCCTGTTTACAACAAGGTGCAAATCACCGGTTACGCTCAAGATCGAGAAGACTTTGCTTGAAAAGTGGGGAAAACAGATTGAACGGAAGAGAAAAGTACAGAGAAGGAGAGAAACGGCTCGGGAAGATACCGCATCATCCGTGAAACATGGCGGAGGTAATGTTATGGCCTGGTCATGTATGGCTGCCAGTGATAGCAGCTCACTAATGTTTATTGATGATGTAACTAAGTACACACATCTGTACTCTCTGCTCAGGTTCAGCCAGATGCTGTAAAACTGGTCAGACAGAGCTTCTCAGCACAAATACATAATGACCCAAAGCATACTGCAAAAGATATCCTTCAACAGCCAAATCAGTCACCTGATCTCAACCCAATAAAGCATGTTTTTTTTAATTTTGGGGCTATGTCAGGAAGGACATCCGGTATAAAAACTGCCAAATCACACATGCTGAGCTACCCGCTGTGGCGACCCCTCGTGACAAAGGAGCAGCCAAAAGTAGCTAAATACAAAACTGAAGGCAGACAGGCCAACAAATAAGCAGCAGCTGAAGGCGACTGCTGTGAAGGCCTGACAGAGCATCTCTAGGGAGGAAACACGGCATTTGTTCATGTCCATGGGTCCTAGACTTCAGACAGTCATTGACTGCAAAGGATTTTCAGCCAATGAATAAAAAACAATTCTTGTATTTAAGAATATGTTTGTTTGTCTAGTTACTTTTGAGCCTCTTAAAATAGGGGACTATGTCCCAGAATGACTGTAATTCCTGAACATTTAATGCAACTCTTTGGTTACAACTCTTTACTCAAAGCTGAAAGTCTGCACTTCAACCAACATGTTATTGATTTAAAATCCACTGGGTTAGTGTACAGAGGCAGAGAGTTCGTGCAGGAGGGAGAGCAGTAAGATGTAAAACATGTGCAAAAACTAAAACTGAAAAACAAGTTTCATTAGGAGAGTTTGCAACAGACACATTTAAACTGAAAATTTATGTATTTATTTTATCACGAGGCGACGCTATATTTACTGACAATGCTGTGCCATTGCTTTTGCCATTTCAATCGGTACCTTTCATAATGATATATTAAAAAGAGGACACTACCTTCCTGTCGACTCGCTGTAGTGTTTGGTAAATCCTCAAATTCACCAGCTGCTTTCACGGTTTTATCCCACAACTAAATAATAGCTCTGGCTCAGGCTGTATTTACAGGGTAATGAATGGGTGCAGCTTTCGCATGCTCATACAGCAAAACAGCCAACAGTCACTTCCAGGCCACACTCAAACACACATACTCGCACACACATGCTTGCAATCATAAATACACACCTGTGAAAGCAATGATCGCAGTTTGTCTGTTTGTGCTCGCGGGGTCATGTTTGCCTCATTTAGCCACTATTGTTGCGATGATAGAAACTGTATGCAAACTCATTTGAGAGCGGGACATACAGTCAGTTTGGATTAGGTATCTGAGCTCTCAGCGTTTGAAATTAAATTACAAAGTGACAACAGATTAAATGTTAATTTGTTGCTGAGAGACACCGCTGGAATTTGTTTTCTCCAACTTCGTAACTGTGCTTAGCTTGAAGTAATGAGCTAGTTTGTTTACTGGAAAGTGAAGCGAAATTTCCATCGTTCAACTGGAAGAGAAGTGCATATCTGAAATTAGGCTAGACAGACCGATAGACAGAGTTTGCAAGCAGAGATGGCTCAGTAAATGAACTAAAAGACAATGAAGGGAAACTGAGGCGGATTTAATCTACTTTGAACAGCAAGTGGCTGATAGCAGAGGGTCATAAGCGACTGCAGCTCACCTGGGCCTTCCTCTATAAAAGCTGGTCCATGTCTTCATTTGCTCTCTCTCTCTCTCTCCTCCAGCCACCCCTCTTTGGTGTCTGTGGTTTTCTTTTTATTAAAGTCTATTTTTATTTAAGTAATTATCTTGTGTGGACTCCCCACTCAGCACTTACATAGAGCCAGTGTGTGACCGTAAAGATATAGAAGTACTGGTGTTGGAAACATTATGGGCATTACAGAAGTTCATATAACCTGTAAACATAATAAATGTACTTTTAAAAAAAATGAACTAAGCATGAACTTATCACAGAGTAAAGCAAAACAGACTGTGAGCAAAGCTGTGCAGGGTATGACTCAGCGATTTCTTACTCATACATACAGTACTGCACAAAAGTCTTGAGCCACCCCTCCTTTCCTTATACCGTATATCTTCCATTAGTAGCCTGTCTCTTATTGATGCCCGTTTCTAATAAACGCCGGTTTGAAAACATGTCACGACAAATAGATGCCGGTCTCCAATAGTAGCACGGCGACCTTCAACCAGGAAGTCCTTCTTCTTTTTAAAATTTATTAGCGGTTGGCAAACAACTGAATGGTGCATTACCGCCACCTACTGGTATGGAGTGTGACTGGAACATCAGTCAAAAAAAACAAAAAAAACCCTCCGCGCTGTTGTCGGTCCTCCCGCGTCTCATCACTCGGCCAGCTGTTTCCAATCAGCCGTCATCTTCAACCAGCGGCATTTAAGCTGGATGCAGCGACCATCGAAGTGGGATTATTACACTGAACTGGAACTGTCGGCTAGCAAACCTGCTAATTGTGATTTTCTTGTCTTTTATGTCCTCTCCTGGAGAGTCGGGCGGAGAGAAGTTTCGGGGCGCACCACTCGTGCAATGGGCTACCACAGACAAGGAGACACTCGGGAGCAAAGAAGGAGCACAATTGGGAACTGCATTATTTGTGTTGGAATACGTTTTGGAGCACTGTAAGAAAACGCACTGTCTT
>VURO01031124.1:0-14513 GCA_015108175.1 Pelvicachromis taeniatus | reverse complement strand
TAGCAGAATGTTTTAGAGGTTGAACGGTGACAATAGGACGAGAACTGTAGGCCAAGTTAAGTGACGAAGAACGGAGCAACTAGTTATAATAATAATAAAGAATAAAGAATTCCATGGATCTGTGGATCTCAATAGGTTGATGCTGTTTACCAACAGCATTCACCCAATTATGAAAAAATCATATTTTGTTCATACATTAGCCGCACCGTACTAAAAGCCGCAGGTGTTTTAATGTTTAATTATCATATGTAAGAGAATATACACAAAGGGGATTGTCAGGAAAGAAATGACTGTTTTGGAACACATTCTTTTTATTATGGGACACCGCCCCGTGAAAACCCACAGCGTGCGATGCGCCGCAGACATCCGAGCCCCACGAGCACTTCGGTCGGTGGAGGGCAACGGAGCAACTGCTCCCCCAGCATCGGCGCGAGGCTGGCCGTGGCTAGCGGCATGCTAGTAGCGGCGGTGCACGGCCCACCTCGTGGGGGGAGGGCAACGGAGCGACTGCTCCACCAGCCTCGGAAGAGCCCCGTAAAGCGTAATACCGTAATTCCTATGGCACTACTTTGGCTGGCGGACGGACATGTGACCAACATTTCGCTCTTTTCCGTGTCTGATCACATGCCTTTCCGCCAGGCAAAATATTGGAACAAACCAAAACAAATCCTCTTATGATGTCACAAAAATCATGAAAGAGCCTTAGAAAAGCCGCAGGGTTCAAATCTTGTGCAAAAAGTAGCGCCTTATAGTCCGGAAATTACGGAAGTTTATGTATGATAAATATCTCAGTATTATTTCAATATCTCAGTCGCATGAAAAAAAAGCTATGACAAGTTAAAACTATTTTACATTAGTAAAATAGTTATTAATTGTTATTCAGTCTAAATTTCTGTACAAAAACAATCATTATTGTGTTTGATGCCACTGTTTTCCTAGCGAATGCTGCCAATATAAACCAATGTCTTGTGTGAGTTAACCAAAAATGTTGTAAATTGGCTGCCTCTTTTACAGCCTTATCAGTGATAAACACAATGTGATATACAGAGAAGGAAAATCCAAATGCAGAACATTCACAGGAGGTCAGTCAGCATGACAAATAAATCCAGTGGGCAAAAAAGGGGTGGAAAAAAACAGAAGTTAGAGGACATACAGAAGAAAACGAATGAAGCAAGACAAACGGGGGCAAGACAGAAAACACAAGAAACACTAAGAATTCCCGGAAACCTTCCTGATTCCTAATTTCTTTCTTAGGACATTCTTCATTCTCTTCCTTGAATCCTGTATGAATCCTCTTAACGTCTTAGGCCCTTCTGTCAGAGATGTGAGTAGAGGAGGCGGGTAAGAGACACGGAGAGCAGAGCAGTCAAGGCAACAGGCATTTAACTAAATGAGACATCCTGGCTTTGGAGTCGGATTTTTAAAACTATGTCAATTAAATATGATGTTTGGCATAGCTGCATCCTAATTTGTTTTGGTATAGACCAACTACTGCTGTGTTTCATTATTTCAGATGCCATTCAAGCATAACAGTGCTCTTGACAACTTTAATATTGAGTCCGTCTTTCAAATAAATTGACAGTGTGTCAAGATATCATACCCTTTTCTTTCATCAAACAAATACACACGTAGTGAACTGAGCAGTACCTAAAATAACCTGAGGGAGTGCTTATTTGTAGATTCTTCCTCCCAACATGATTTGTATATTTCAGCAGCGTAGCACAGCTCTGTCACGGATTGGAGGTAACAACACTTCCACACAAAGGATACACCTGTTGATCCTTCGTTACATCTGCTCTGGCAAGCTTCCTGTCTCCTCAATCCTCTGTCCTCCAAATGCATTTTAGGAACTAAGGCAGTCTTGTAATGAGATTGCTGTCCAGGTCACAAGCAGGAGGACAGAGAAGACCAGAATGAGGAAAAGTCTCTTGACTATACAAAGTAGCAAGACAATGAGGCAGGGAATAATGGAAACTGGGGAATGATGTTACAAAGGTGAAAGGAAATTGGAAAGGAAAGCAAAGAAAATGATAAAATGACCAAAATCTTTAAAAAAAACATCCAGTCTGCATGATAGGGATTTCATTTCTTTCCCCTAGAGCATTTTTGTAAGGTATAAATGTGTAACCACATGTTCCCTCTGACAATAACTGAATATTGAAAACACTTACCTACTAGCTCATGTATTTATTACGCCCATTGTAGATGGATGCCTGGCAACAAATCCTGCGATAAACTCACAAGGCCATAAAGATAACAAGCAAGGATTTTGTAGAGAGCACAGCACTAATTTGAAAAGTTTGTTGTTTTTTTTCTCAGCGTTACCCACATTATAAATTCCTCTCAAATCAGGTCTTTATGTTAGACATACAGGCTGTGACAGAAGCTTGTTATCACAAGGTTGCTTTGACAGCCACCCAACTTAGCATCAGAATGTGAATTATCTATTTAATCGTTTTTAATGACGGGAAAACGCAGAGGATATCAAACCAGTGTTCAGCAGCGAGAATCCTCTAATCTGAACTTTGCTGATTCCCGAGGAAAGCGACATGCCTCTCATGTCTGCTGCTTAGCAATCTGGTGTTCCTCTGGAAGCTTTGGCTCAGTTGTCTTAAAAAACTTTATGGATTATGTAAGTCCTTTGAGTGACAGCATCCCGGGGGGATGGGGGTAAGAGACAGGGTGGCGAGGAGACGGAGCGTAGCGTATGCGCGTGTTTCGCTTTCATAGAGGAGAGGCGGATGACCTAAATGTGCCATCCTTTGACAGCAGTCATTCACAGTCGCACTGAGGAAGATCACAAATGGAACGAGGCTCTCTGTGACATCAGAGTCGGAAGAGATACAAACACACACACACAAACATGCGCAAATTTTCATCATGCTCTGCAATGCACCAATTTAATATTCTAAACTTTAAAAATACTCACTTAAAACAAAGTTTCTCTGTTTGATTGTGCCGTGCCATCTATAAATACACACATACATACACACACAACCACTAGTGCTGTGCACTGACGCCATCCAGGTTTCTTGTTGCCATAGCAATTGGAGCTCTTGTCCCTCTGTCCTCGTGGTGAATGGCTCTGAAAGCCCTAACATCATATAACAAACATAAAAGCAGAGTACAGGACTGTCACGATGTATTAAAATACAATACAAGCTGTGTGGTCGTGGGTAATCCAACTCAAACCACACGATAAACAGGGGCAGATATGACTCCACTTTGGCTTATCTTTATGTGGCTTCCATTTACAGTATACGACTGTTACACAGATGAATCCTTAAACAAACATAATTACAGTTTATCTGATGCATTGTGGGGAGCCGTGCACCCAGTCTATACATAGACAGCAAAGATAATTAGATTCATGTCTGTATTTACTGTTGATGACCATGTGGATACAAATATAAAGATCGCAGTCATCATTACTCTGGAAAATTTCTGCAGACAGCTTCATTTGGATGATTGATACGTACAGATCGGCTGCAGTTTGAACGGATGTTTTTCTATTTGTAGTCTTCTTGGCCTACTTTCAAGAGACTGTGCCCAGAGGCAGCATATCTGGAAATTTCTGTGCTTGCCACTTGAATTATACAGAAGACTATACGCATAGCTGAGTTTACCATAGCTGAGGGATATAGTGTTTAATTCATGTTTTGATTTATTTAATATAGAAATTAGTTTGTTGTGTAAAAAACCCTTATTCTCTGCCATCTTTAAAAATGTACAGCTTCTTGAAGGAGAGAGTGCAAGACACATCATTTATATTTTATCATTCCTGTTGTTCTTAAATTTTCATATTTGTACTCTGCCAGGGCGATGAAGAATCATCCCTGGGCCTTCCCATCAGCCCATTCATGGACAGGTCTGCTCCACAGCTGGCTAAATTGCAGGAATCATTCATTACGCACATAGTGGGGCCACTGTGCTCCTCCTACGATTCAGCTGCTCTTATGCCGGGACGCTGGGTTGATGAATCTGAGGGAGACCTGGAAGGACAAGATACAGAAGAGGAGGAGGACGAGGATATGGCAGATGAGGATGCGTCAACAAATTCTGACACCTCGCGTATGTCAGTCTTGATTATACATGTTGTATATGTTGTACATGGGAATACCTAACTTATATCACTGCGTAGTTCCTGTGAGTATTCACTCAGACAAAAGAAAAGAAACAGAGAGAGAGAGTGGTGTCCTATTGCAGGATATTGGTCCAGGATAGATTTTCTGTCAGTGTTTTTGACTCCATTTATCGGCATTTAATGCAGCTACTTTCTGCTGCTGTGATAGATGCAAAAAAGACACACAGTTAGGAACACTACACTACACATATTCCTAATGGGATAAATAGTTTTCATTTGCTTTTTTGCAACAACAATTGCAGCACAAGCGGCCATATTGGTTGTTTATACAATATCTGATATGACCCACGTGAAACAGATAAACTGAAACTGTGAAATAGTGGAATGACCCTTTAATGATCGTAGCGTGTGTGTCTGTATGAACTCATCTCCTCCGTAACAGACTGGGCCAATCCTCATGATTCTCATTTCATCATCCCCCTGCAAGTGCAATGTTAGTTTCTCTGTTTACAGTAATTTCACATGTCACGTTCCCTTTATTCTCTTTATTGAATAAAAATAAATAACAAACAAACAAGAAAAGCACAGGTTTCTTAAATTTTGCTTTTTGCACACAAAGAATATGTGTTATGTGTATTTATGTTAATTATTTCGCTGTAAAGCTGCAGACTCACTCTTTTCCTATTTCAAGCCTTTCTTGTAAACGTATGCGTACAATTATATCTGTCCCATCTCGTAGCTCTCTCCAACAAAGCAAATGAGCATGTGTCCTAAAACATCTTCTCTTTCTACGCTCTTTCAATCCTAGGATCTTGTCTAACTGTTGGTTTTATGTCTGACAGAGCGGCAAGAAGCCAAAAAGGTGAGGAGGAAAGTCTTTTGCCAGATCACACAGCATCTTTTGGAAAACCATGAAATGTGGAAAAGAGTGCTTGCTGCAGAAGCCCAGGAGGAGGCTCAGGAAGAGAATCCAAACTGCATTGGCAACCCCACCGATCCAATAACAGCCATTCACGAGGAAGAGGAGGAGCAAGCAAGCAAAGAAGAGTCGACTGATGGCCTTAATGAGAGGGAAGAGGTGCCAGCTATAGAGGAAGAGGAAATCCTTCCACAATCAGACACTTCAGGAGAAAAAGAGGAAGAACCAGAGTGAAATGATGAACTCTGACCTCCTCTTAAACCAGGAATCTGAACGTTGTCCAAAACGTTTTTGTTTTTTTTGGTTTTTCTTTCCTAACTAAACTCTTTATATGGTAGCCAGCACATCACTTTGACACAACACTGTAGAGGATGTTTTGGGTAAAATGTGCCTAACAAAAACAGGGTTGAGGACAGGGATAACACGTACCCAGTGCATCTGACGAGGAGAGAGATGTGAGACGAGCAAGAAGATGAAGTGACAAAGGAGGGAAAACAGAGAAAACAGAGTGAATAATTGAGATGGAGTGCATTTGTTTGGTTTAGTTTGGATTTGGCACCCAGACTGCCCATCTTGCACTGTGGGCCAACCACGCTGAGTCACATCTTCACCAGTGAGTAATACACTGTCACCCCCTTCCCCCTCTCCCACACACACTCCTCTCTTTAGTTCCCATGCTATCAGCACACTTTGGAGCCACGCAGCTGCTCGAGGATGTGCACCAGGCCCCTTCTCCGTGAACACAATGGGATGAAAGCCAGTGAAAAAGCCATGTCCACTGAGCCTCTGCCACGTGAATTTCAGAAGGAGATTGGAAAAAAAGAGCCAGTGGTCATGCATTGTGTACACACACTTCACACAGACACACACCGTGCTATAGCAGAAACACACTCCATGCTCAGAACAGATAGGAAGTTTAACAAAGAACTCTGTTGCACCAAAAGCTTTATTCTCATTCAAGGAAAAACATACAAAACAATGTTTTGTTCTTGTCAAACAATGTTAGTCAGCAATCATTTCTTCCTTTCTTTTGTTATAATCAGTTCAGCGCACCTACATGTTTCCAGTCTGCATATGTCAGGAAGGCAGAAACCCTTAGAGATCGAGAAACAAAAAAGGACCTCCAGTGTCTTTGTCCTTTTTATTCTCACTGCTTCTGCCTTTTTTGTCACTTCAGTCCATCCCCAGCAGAGTGTTGTTCTTTTTGTGCAACACATAATGCACATTAATGTTAATCACACTGCAGCTAGCTCTCAAGAAAGAAACCAGTTGGTAATATAAGCTGTGTGTTTTTATTGCAAGCACATATAATCTGTGCCCACATTTATGTGACCTCTCAACTTCTTGGATCAATCTTTATGTAATTCATTAAAGTGAAGAAACTCTGTTTAGCTCCAGTATAACTTATAGGCTGGTATGTAGGCCAAATGTTTCAGAAAGTGCAGTAATCCGCCGTAGTGGACTAGGCCAGAGCTGAGTCACAGCTCCAAATTACCCAAGAAGATTTACGTTAATAAGACATTTCAACACTGTGAGGCTTATTGCCATGCAGGTGCTGTGCGCCAAAAAAAAAAAAAAAAAAAAACTATATGGAAGCACCTAGTCCACACACACAGGGGTATTCTTTCAAACAGGGGTTTTGCTTTGATGTTCTAAATACAGAAATCCTTTTCACGCCGATAAAAGCGCCATTAAAACGTTTCTGTCCACATGAATGCAAAAGCAGTTGAAGCTTTCAATAACAAGCCAAAAGTCAGAGATGTACATGTACAGTTGCTTAAAATTGCCTCATATAAACAAAAGATATGATAGCGTGAACTTCGACCTCTCAAAAAACCTTTAGAAACTATCTTCCAAAAGGTGTGTTTTGGAGTAACTTTTAATGACACAGAGAAAAAGCTGTAGAAATAAAAATAGTAGTTTCTATTTCTACTATTTCAGTTTCTACAGAAATAGTAGTTTCTGTAGAAACTGTAGAAATAGTAGTCTAAAGAACTTCTTGTACAAGTCTTTCACTTCCATAAAAAGCTAAAGAAAGTTATAGTGTAAACAAGAAGCCTCTTACATTTCTGAATCCAGCTTAAAAATAACCACATGTACACAAATATATGATGTTTACTATCAATTTATTGAATAATGTAGTTTACCTACTCTTTTTAAAAGACTATTTCTCTTCACTCTTATTAATGTCACTGTTTGCGCTCGTCTTTGATGTCCTCAGGCATTCATATTTGCTGTAAAAATGTGTGAAATAGGAGAATAGCCTCGGTAATGAGGCTTATTAATGGACAAATCCTTTCAGCTGGACTTGTAGCTGCTCATGAGAGGTCAGAGGGGTCTCAGATCTTTGTCACAATTCAGCAGATTCGTTCTGGTGTAAGTCTTTGAAGATGAGCCAGTTTGGTTGGATTCAAAATCATGTGATGATCCAATTCCCAAAACCGTATTACAGGGATATGCAGTGCAGTGTATTTGATCTGACGTCAGAAAAGCAACAGGGGCTATTTGTGGATTCAGATCTCAAGAATTTAGGTTACTTAGTTTCTTCATGCAGTGACCTGTAATGGACAGTTGTTTTTGTTTGATCATATTTGCAAAATAAAAAAAGGATAGATTCATTTTGACAACACATTTTTTGGGAACCTGCCTGACACTTGAGGTAGGATCGAGGGGGAGATCTTGAAGAGGCAGTACAGCCTTGTTGACCTGCATGCTTCTGTGTTAAATCTCCGCAGCAGTTTGACAGATTTTATTATTTTATAACACAACAATTTCAAATCCCTCAAAGAGCGTAAACAATTTGAAGCCACGGACGTCACAAGTGACAGGCGATACATTAGCTTTTGCCTCGTACCTGAAGTGATTAGACAGGGATTAGAGGGGAGCATTAACAGGGTGGAAACATTTACAGTGGAAAACAGCAGCACTGAAATGAAACCTAAAAAGAAAAACAAAATACAAAACTGTGACAGAAATATAAAACATTACACTTTTCAGTAAGTGTACACTTTATGCAGTTAGATGTTAAAAACTGGCTCTAAAGTCACTAATAAATCCATCAAACAGCCTTGTTTGCTTATTTTTACTGGCTGAACTTGTCCTCAATTAGAGTTTTGGTAATACTCTGTTAATACTGTGTAAATCTGCAGCTGTATCCATTGCACTGTTATCAAAATGTCCATTGTTGAAAGGAGGGCAAAACAGTGCAGCATAATTCCCTTTACTGCTTATACCCTGTACTTACAAAGGAGTGCAGTACCACAGCTTCTTTTTAATACGATGAAAAAAGGCCTGCTCTAAATCCTGGGCTCTTTGTTCGTGTTTCAGTTCAGATTGAAAGCGCTATGGTGTTTAAAGTCTTTTTATTTACAGTTGCTCTCACTCAAAGTCAAGTTTGGGAAGAACTTAATTAGGTTTTGATTCACAAAACCTAATACACAAATCAAAGCAGAATTACCTTCAGCATTGATGTCAATCACACAGAAATCCCTGAACAAAAAGCTTGCCAATTAAAAGAAAAAGTAAGATGAAGTAAAGGCAAAGCAATATGTAATTTACTTGGTAGCAAAAACTGCAGCGCTAGTCATATTTGCATATTTGTAGCATGTGCATCACTCTTGGCTTTACGTGTCACTTCCAGGACCAGTCGTCTTCCACTTGCCTTTCTTTGCATTGGCTTGTTCTAATAGGTTTGCTTATAGCAGGTGAAAATGACCTGTAGACACCAGCTGATACACAACGGAGCAACACAACTGTAGGACATTATTTAGGTTTACAAGCTTTTAAAGTTGAGTTTTAAAAAACATCGACTCACCTCACTACAAGAAACTGCAAGCCTCCTGTCATACACGTGAATGAGCATGAGCGCCGTGCGCTGTAAATACCGGATGCACTATAGAGTATATCAGTACCTCACATATAATCTAATGTGAACTCTATTACATTGGATATTTCATGTTTCACACCTGTATGGTCCCATTCCCCACCTGTGTTTTGGGGATTTGTAGACTCCTTTGGATCTCTTTACTTTGTTTTCACTTAAACTTTATGTGATATAAAGAATTTGAAGCTTAACAGGTCAGTCAAAAGAGAAATTTCCCCTTTGGACACTTCAAAGAGACTTAAGTCAAAGCTGTGATATAATTTGAAGTTGTTACTTTGTTTATTTTCATATTAATTTCAATAATCCAAGAACACTGCAGCGTGTTGCAGTGTAACATTTTAGGGAGTTAACTAGAGGGGAGTGTTGAACCGGTCAAGGTTTTAAGGGTCACATCAGTGTTTTCGCATGTTTTAGCTTCTCGCTACAAATCATATATTCTTTAATAGTTGCTAACGATATTTCAATAAGGAGAGATCACTTGGAAGAACTGAACATGATTTATTGAGATAGAGAAATTCATGTATTTGCCAATTAGACTCCGATGAGCGACCAGCGTCTACTGAGGCTTGAGGCTGAGGTATCTGAAGTGGAGATGAGGAGCAGGTGGTATGCACGAAAGACGGTCTGAAAGAGGATTGACGGCAAGCACAGATTCAAATCATTCTAAGCACAGGCTGATTGGCTCAAAGAAGGCAGGCGAAAAGATGATTGGACTAGCCTAATGATGTCAGCATTGAGATTGATGACATGGGAAGGGGTAGACATGCAAACAGAAAACCGAACAGCCAGGAAAGCAGAGAGTGATTACAGATCTTTCTTATTGAACTTACGCTTCATTTAAATGTAGGTTTTACAGTTTTAGATATAAGTATTTTCCTACATTTCAAAGCAGCCTTTGGTTTTGTTTCATATCTGCACAATAATTAAAGAAAAAAGAAAATATGTTAGCACATGCTGGAAATTTGCTTGAGGTTGACAATGTATTCAAGTGAGAAAGACAGTTATTTTTGCTAATGTTTCAATATTGTCGAATCCATCGTATAATTTAAATCAAGCTTTGCATTATGTCAAGAAAACTTAATGAAGACCTAACGTTAACTGAGATGTAATAGATAACTTTAAAAAAAGTTTTGCATAACTAACAGGAAACCAAAGAAAGCCGGTTTTGTGAAACACGGCTGCATTGTGTAATTTAAAGTATACATTTAAAAAAAAGATTCTTTACTAACACAAAAATTTCACATCTGTCAGCTTTTTGTTCTTTTTGTCACAGCAGCACTGGTCAGTGTTTTGTACCAGTCAATCATGGCAGTCATAACTCTTATTTTCTCTTAATTGAAGGAAAAAATATTAGTAATGGGTTAGAAAAGAAACAAACAAGAATACTGCAGGGTCACAAACTACCCAGTTATTTCACTTTATAAGAGCCAGCATGAGCCAGTTTCCTTTAAATGTTGAGGGAGAGATTGCCACACACTGGATGAGCTTGTGCAAACCAAAGAAACTTTTTGAACGTTGCGTTTTTTTGTGATTTGCACAGAAACAAGCCCTTAAAGGAGCATGTTTTTGGTCAGTGTTATTCCAATACTGGTGAGGGTATCTGAATATGCATATATATTTTGTTCTGTGAAGATAAAAATGAAATCAAGAATTATTGGTATCCATTTGGCATCGCCACAGCTCACGGTGACGTGCACGTTAACTGCCTGTTATTCTTTCACTGCCAAGTCAACAGGCACCAATAGCAATGTAACCTGCCTACGGTTCTGTTCTTAGACTGAAGCTCTTGTAATTGTTTTTTTTTTTTCTTATTTGAACCAAAAAACGTTTCTTTTTGTATTGTTTGTTGTTTCGGCCAATTTTAAAAGGGGAACATGCTCCTGTGCCATTTTCACATTTATGTATGTAGACATTGTTTGAATGCTGTATTCGTTAGTTTTCCTCTTTTGTCAGAAAGGAAACCAAAACTAACTATTTTTCACAACTTTAAGCACGATAAAGGAGACTGGTATGTTTTTACCTACTATAGCAGGCACTTCACAGATTCAATTCTTTTCTTCTCTTTAGTATCTTGCACTTAACACATGTAGCAATACCAACAGGATGAAGAAGATGTGTGATTCACCAGTATTTAAGTGAAATTTGACATTTTATTTCAAGATATTGTTTGACTTTGTATTAAAAAAAATATATACTGTACAGATTCAAAAGTATATATAATGACAAAAAAAAACTTTTAGAAAAATATTTATTTTTACTGTTTTGGAATTTAGACACAATACTGTAGCTCCTCTATTGCCAGACTTACTGGAAGTGCCTCTTGATAATGTATTACAAAATAACTATACAATATATTGGGATTATTAGAACCTGTCACTAGCAGAGCAGTGTTGTTGTTGTAATGTGAATATTGTTGAATAATAAGATTTATAAATGCTTCACGTGTGTGTCTTTCTTTAGTCATTTCTCCAAAAACTCACAGGACTCGCTCTTTAAAGAAATATAAGTTTTATTATGGTAATGCGTTTCCTGCATGACAGAATATTGAATTTATAATTACCCTTTAGAATGTACAGTCACCAGCCATTTTATTAAGAATATATGTTCATCTGCTTGTGAGCACAAAGATCTAATCAGCCAATCATGTGACAGCAACTGAGTGCATTAAGGCATACAGACACCGTCAAGACAACTTCCTGATGTTCAAATCGAGCATCAAAATGGAGAAGAAATGTGATTTATCTGAATTTGAATGCGGCGTGGTTATTGATGCCAGACAGGTTCTTCTGATTGTTTCAGACACTGCAGATCTGCTGGGACTTTCCCACATGGCCATCTCTAGAGTTTAGAGAATGGTCTGAAAAAGAGAAAATGTCCAGTGAGCGGCAGTTCTCGGGGTCAAAAAGTCTTGCTAAAGTCAGAGGTCAGACGAAAATAGCCAGAAACGTTGGAGCTGACAGGAAGGCAACAATAACTCTGATAACCACTTGCTGCAACCAAGGTATGCAGAAGAGCATCTGTGAATGCACAGCACGCTGAACCTTGAAGCAAAACGCCATTCCTGTCAGCTAAGAACAGGAAACCAAGGTTACAATTTGCACAGACCTATAAAAAAACTGGACAACAGATGAGTGGGAAATGGTGCCTGAGTCTCTTTTTCTGCAGAAATATTTGAATGACAGAGTCAGAATTTGGTGACAACAACATGATCAACTGCCTTGTATTGATGGTTCAATCAACTGAGCATTGTTTAAATGCCACAGTCTACCTGTGTATTGTTGCTGACCACGTCCATCCCTTTATGACTACCCATCTTCTGATGGATGCTTCCAGCATAGATTAGCTTTGGGATGTGGCGGAACAAAAGACTCAAGTCACGGATGTGGAGCCAACAAATTTGCACCAACTGTGTGATGTCATCATGTCAATATGGACCACTATGCCTTCACCACTCTTCTTGACAGCGATCTCATATGTCAGTTGTGGGATCCGTCCTGAATCACTCGCCCAGTTCACTTCCCCGTGGTCACCGTCTGAGCCAGTATGGCTTCAGTTATACCATATCGCTCATATCTGAGGTAGGCTCCGGTAGCATGAGGAGTGCCTAGTCTAGGGCCCCCTACTGGATACATACGCCTTTGACGCTCACAACACATGAAACTGGGTTTAATCTTACTAGTGATGCCATGTTTTTTTGTTGATGTTCTAAAAGTTCTTAAAAGTCAAATCATCATCACATATAGCTCTTTGAACAATTGTTTAATTCTAAACCTTTTTTTTCAAATTGACTGATTTGTTTTTAAGAGTTATTAATATTTAATATTAATATGACCTGGATGACTGAGAACCTTCACAGACATACTAATATTTAGTAATTCAGATGTAGAGAGTCTAATAAATCAACTGCATGACCTCTAGTACAGACTGAAATGTGTTTATTAATCTTGGTTTCACTAAAGCTGCCTTTCCCTTGAAGTGGTCCTTGTCAGATTGATTTTACGTCAGCCTTTGGAATTTACTGACGAGTGTATTAAATATCATGAGACATCTTTTTCTCCCATTTGCTCTGTGAACTGAAAATATAGGACAAGTTTTGCCCTTGATGTTTACAATGTGCTATGGTTCAGTGAGATGGTTTATGCACAAGCCAGTGGCCTACATTTCTCTCTCAGTTTTCATTCTGTATTCTGCAAGGAATACATATATACTCTCCAGGGAGGTGCTTGCTTCTTTCCCCATCACTTCCTTTCCCCCCCCTCTTTTCAGGCCATTCTGTCATCTCTCATAATCTCTTCTTCCCTCCCACCATCTTTCCATCACCACACCTAACAGAAATCCTTACTTATTCCCTTTCCTTTGTTCCTTCTTCCCAATAATCCCTGACCTTCTTAAATCCGACTTTGTGACTCTTGTGGATAATGACTGTGAACAGGAATCAAGTCAAGTGAAACAGGAGGAGGGACCATCACTCACACGACACCGTCAGTTCATGGTAAACCAGTTCAGGCTATTCACATTCCCTATGCCGTCTTTAATTTATCTAGCTATGATCACTTCTAAATCGGAAATCTTTTGCTCCATTTTAATCTTTCAGTTCTCATAATAAGTAAGTGTTTGCCAGAAGCTGATAAATCCAAAAACACCTTAGTTTATGGAGCCTCCATAGTAATTATAAAGCTCTTGTAAAGATACAGAGACAATAAATGCCCAGTTACTGTGGGGATTGTGTAAAATTACAGTGTTAGAAAGTATAAGAAGAAAACTGCACTGCTGTAGTTGCTTTCCTTAAAATTTAAGTGTAGACATAGAAACTGTAACATAAAAGCAAATTTTGCACAAATTTCGAGCTTAACAGGTGTGCAAAATGTTTAGCACACCTGTTATTATATTTTCTTCTTTGCACGATTTTATAACCTGGGCACCCCACTGGATACACACGCCCTAGACACTCACAACACATGAGACTGGCTTTAATCTTATTAGTAATGCCATTTTATCTTTTTTTTAAGCGACTTTTTAAAATGTAGACTGGCGACCTGTCCAGGGTGTACCCCGCCTCTCGCCCTAAGACAGCTGGGATAGGCTCCAGCACCCCCCGCGACCCAGAAAAGGATAAGCGGCTGCGAATGGATGGATGGATGGATGAATGAAGCTTGTGCATATTGGTGAATTATTACAAAAACATAAAAAATGATTTTGATATTTACAAACACTGTTAATTTAGGACAGCAGTTAAGCACCGGATTAAAAAAAAATGCTCCAGAAGCCCAACGATTAACTGACCCAACCCTTATACCCAACTGAAATTTCTCTTTCACTTTTTATTTCAACTATTCTGCTACAGCTCGTCTAGGATCTTGGAAAGAACAATTTTAAGATTGGCTAGAGTTATTAAGGATAGAGAACACTTCTAAGGACAAGTTGCACAATTTCCATTTTAAAGGAATCAGAAACACCCTGAAAGGCAAGAGAAGCATAATATTACCAGAAATAACATGAGATAGCACCACTGCTCACGGGGCTAGAGTATTATCTTCTTATGGACAGAAGGAATGATTTTTATTGTGCGTGCTACAGTACCATTCATTTGAAAGGTGGATTATGGAAGATACATTGCATTATAACAG
>VURO01031121.1:0-11456 GCA_015108175.1 Pelvicachromis taeniatus | reverse complement strand
GTCTGATTTTTTTGTATCCACTGTGATGCCGTGGGCGGTTCCGGTTTCAGCCAATAGGTTGTTATCATTTTCCTCGCGGCCATTAGTAGGAGATGTAGCAAAGTTTCCTGATCATGGGACAAACAATCCGGGAATATGTCCAACAGATATGTTAAGGGGTCCCAGGGAAGAGTCACTTTGAGGAGTCTTTCTACGAGCCCCCCAACTTCAGTCCAAAAGTTTCGGATAACGGGACAGTCCCAAAAAATATGCGTTTGGTCACCTACAAGTCCACAGTTCCTCCAGCACTTAGTGCTACTCCAAGTCCCAGAGCGGAGAGACTTTAGTGGTGTCCTGAAAAACCGAATTTTAGACTTCCAGTCAAATTCCTTCCACATTTGACTCCCCACCTCCTTATGACAACCAGAACAAACACTCATCCAAGTATCATCATCCAATGTCACATTGAGTTCCATTTCCCATTGCTGTCTTATATGTTGGGTATTATCCGCCATATCCATCATCAATTTGCAATAAATTAAGGACACTTGTCTTTTCATTACACCACTGTTTTCAATCAGATGAATTAAATGTTTTTCCATGTTTGTTGGGTCTCTTCTGAGCAGATCCCAGTCCTTATGTTTTGTTAAGTAGTCCCTTATCTGTAAATATCTGTAATGATCCCCCGGGTCTGTGTTTTTTCTTTTTTGGGGGGGGGGGGGTTGGCAGGAAGACTGCAGGTGTCCATAAGTTGCTGTTGCAGAACATCAGGATCTAGCTAGCCCTACAGAAGATGATTGAGCATAATGGGAGTAATATTTCTTAGGTCGCAGGTAATTTCAAATGCAAAATTCTGTCAGCTCAACAAAAATCAACAAACAAACAAACTATTTGTGTGCAGTTTTGCTACCTAAACGTCCAGCTGCTGTATTTCATAGGGAGAGAAAAGAAAGAGAGCTTCACTCAGAGATGGAGAAAGATAAGAAAGACAGGACAGGAGAGGAAGAAGAGAGGTTATATTTAAAGGTAAGGACTGCTCAGTGGGATTTGATAAACTGGAAATGTAAAGCTTGCATGGACATCCTCATGTTTATAAATCAGATATTGCATCTGTACATGTGACGTTATGCTTCTTCATATTTTGAAATGTGCTACAAAACAAACTGAGTTAGACTAACTGTGTCACTTAAAGGTCGGCAATGACTTATTTGTTTAATTGTATTGTAATTTGCCTCTGTACACCAACACAGTGTATTTTAAATCAAAACCGTCAAGGTGTGACTGAAATTCAGACATTTGACTTTAATTCATTTGCTTCAACAAAAGTATTGGATTAATTTTGTAGGAATTTAAAATCACTTTGATGCATAATCCATTCTTTCTACCCAGGAGAGAATGGATTTTGTTTCCTATCTCCACGGGAAACAAAACGTCTGTGCGAAATTGCCTAAAAATCAAGAAAAATCCCCATTTGTAGCTTATACATTAGATACTCCATAATACATCTTAAGTGAGTTTATTTACTCTAAGACTGCATGAGTTATAGACCTGCCCGTCTCTTTGTGAAGATTTGTGATTATTGCCAGCCATTTCTTTTGCACTGATGTTGTTCATTTCTTTAAAAGGTTTTTATCTCCATCTGACAAAGTGCCACCATTTGGTTGATTGGGCTCAAGTTTCTTCCAAGGCCGACGCATTTACATTCCAGGTCTCCAAAAATATAATTAAAAAACCACAAAAGTCATTTAAGCCAGCAGGTAAAAATGAAAGCCAAGCAAAAAATTACAATACTGATTAAAACAGCTGTTAAAAATTATAAAAGGTATCAACAAGTATAAATAGCCCAAAGAGCAGATGCAGTCTGCATTGTCTATATTGCTGCCACAGCTAAGTCCCAGAGTGTTGTACTTGCACTGTTTGCCTCAGGCCACAGGATTACCCCAAATCCCTTAACCATGTGTAGAGATTCAAAAAGTGACTCACATGAGCCCTGTGTGATCTGCCACCATTATATGGTTATGTTTAGGCAACTAAATGACTTTGTTATATTTATAGGGGTTGAAAGTCCTGGATGGCAAAAGCTGATGGTGACAGGCAGTAGTGTTACACGCTTACTGCTCAAAGAAAACAATGGCACCTCTCAACTGCAAATGTAGTTTGTTTATTGCGTAACATGAGAATAATATCAACTATAAATGAGCTGAGGTGTTGACAATACTCTTATTATAATAGTGTTGTATCTTTAAATCCTGTTGGAGGCCAATTGACCATGATTATAACATTTTAAATCGGGCTTTACAGCTTGACCAGGAAGAAATTACTATCTGAAAAGAGCAATATAAATGAGCTGTGCTGAAGCTGCTCACTGTTCTGTCGCACCTATACTCGGCCTGACAGAACCCTTAGTTGCTACTCTTGAGCAAGACAACCTGTTAAATTGGTATCCCTGTTGTGTTGTGTAGAAACTTGCAGCAGGCAGAATGGCAGAGCAGAGAGTAATGAGAGCTGAAAAAGGCAGTGTTGATTTGATAAATCATTTTTTGCAGGGCTGGTGATGCTTTACGAATCAACGTTGACCCCCTGGTGTGATGGCATATGTTAATAAAAAGCACTGCATGGTGTCTTCTGCATCCTAATCTGCTGGTGTAAAGATGAAATTCTAGTGTGTGTGTGTGTGAGAGAGAGAGAGAGATACTCCACATTTCTGTGCTGTTGGGTCTTCTTGACAATTGTGGCAGCTCAAAGAAACGTGCATGTGTTGTAGTTTGTGTATGAGCACAAACTCTCATACGTGCCCACTGATCGTTATGCAAGTGACAGACGTGCATATGCATGGCGTAGCGAGAGGCACAGCAACTAATATACATATCAATTTTCCTCATTTGAATACACCACTTATTGGGTGATAGTGGTGATAATTACCTGTTGTGCAGCGAGTAGGGCATAGACTCCCACTGGGCTTCTATTTGTCAGCCTGGGTCACTGAATCGGCACACAGTACAGTGGTATATTACACACTGGGGACTGGAGAGAAATGACAGCACAGCGTGAGCTCCAGCTTTCCTTTGCCAGCACCAGACAATCCCTTGTAGCACGCAAGAACCATCATGTAGGAAATGACACAAGAATAATGTGCCTTAACACTGGGGATGTTTTCAGCAGCAACTTGACAATTTGTGCATAATATTAAGTTGTCTTCCAGCGCGCAATCTGCTGTGTCAAGAAAAGAGAGGTTAAAGAATTGCAGGAAGGGTCAAGAAAAGCACCGAAAAAAGACAGCTTTTAAAGGTTCTTAGAATGCTGAATGGAAAATACCCGCGCTATTTATATTCAACAAAAAGGCTGCTAGACTAGATGACACAATAGAGATTATAGCTGACGGTTTGTGATCAATGGCAACACTATGATAACCCAAAGAAGAGGCTAAAAGACTCTCCAAGTGCTTGATGCTTGTTTTCATAAGAGCCTTTTCCCTCCCGTTGTCACCAGTGGCAAATTGTCTGTTACCAATATAGTTTCTGACTTAATATATATTCATAATTTTCTCCTTGTTGTTATATATAAAAATACAGCCACGCATTCATCTACTATTCATTTACTATCTATCTAAATTTGTTGTACACTGTGTGAAAAAGTAGCAACCGTTCAGCTCCTTTCATGTATTTTAAAATGTTAATATCACACCTTTTTTTTTAAGGTGAATACAGGTGACTTATGCTGTCTACCCAGCAACTGTATATTCTGCTGCCCACATCACCACTGCTAAATGACTAAATCCTGAAGATCCCACTGAACAATAAAAATGATCCCTCTCATGCTCTACAGCTGCATGTTCTCTGCCAGGCCTTACCTCTGTGTTGCAGCCCAGCAATGTGCTGTGAAGGGCCCACAAATGGGGATGAACAGGTGTCACTTTAATTATGTGTCCTCTTGTTGGAACCTGGCAGAGTCGACTAGGAGATAGTGGCTCTTTTAATTAACCTTGGAGCTCTGCTGTAGAAACACAGTGGCAGTGCCACACCGAGCACCTGCAAATATACGGACAATATCTGCCAGTCTATATGACATTCTAGCATTTAATTACAAGCACAGAGGGAGTGGGCTCACTTTCTCTCGCCCTAGCATGCTTTTTATTTTTCCACTCCACTCTCCGGTCTGTCTGCACAAGACAGCGTCGGTTTCATATGTTTCAGTCCACTCAGCTAACACCATAGCCGTCAGGCCAAGGCTCCGAGTGGCAGAATTCTCCTCTTTTGACATTTTCACCCAAAATGAGGTCACTTCGCTCCCAGAAAGTATTTTCTGTTATCTTTGCATAGATGTGTGGAAGCCCAGAATGAGTTGGCGCAGGAAGTTTCAATTTCACCAGCCCTCCTCTTCGAAGACGGAAGCGAATAGATCAGTTTGTCATTCTCTTCATGTTGGAATGATGCCAGAAACCACTCTAGTGATGCATATACAAGTATGTTCACTAGCAATATATAAATCTCTCTGTAGATTTTCCACATTTTCAGTTTTTTTTAACGTCATGGGTGGCTTTCCACACCACAGATTTGACTGACAATTTTATCCAATTATACTGATATTTATCTGTCAAATTACAGATGCTGCATCTCACACGCTTCTGGCATCTCCTGACCAGAGGCTGCAGGAATCAAAGCTTACGCTTTGCTGTGATATGGCATTGCTTCATGTCATTTACATACTGAAAAGGTATTTTAATGCAGTAAAATAAAAACTGTAATTTACACTCTTTATAGGTTATACAGTGGAAAGTGTTTCTGCATGAATATATAAAAACCAATGTATCCGTAATGTATTCAGCTCATTAGAGCTCATGCCATCATGTTCATGATGTGTAATATACCATCTGGGAGTATTGGAATGTTTCACCTGGAGGCTTTGAGTGAAGAATGTTCTAGTGTTTTTGCGAGTTACCCACCTTTTAGAAGGTGATAATATAGCTATAGATAGAGGTGGAATGGAAAAGAATGGAAAATGTGCAGCAAATAGATGACATGAATATGGATGATGTCAAGAAGTGTTTGCTTGTGCAGAAGAGAACTTGAACCTAATCCTTCGAATCACAGTGACCTCCACTGAAGTTACCATCTGAACGGTTTAGTTAACTATTTTTAGCAACCAAAGATCGACTTGAAACAGCTGTAAGTGTAAGTTGCTCCTAAAGGATCGTCAGAAAGCTGGAGAAAGGATTTCGTCACTTGCTGATGGAGCTTAATGTTACAACTTTGTGACGTTTAAAAAAATACTTAAATCAATTTCAATGGAGAAGCCTTTTGAATGCAAGCGCGCTCACACAGGTGTACACACAGGTGTACACACAGGTGTTCGGAGACGCAAACTACCGTATTTTCCGGACGACAGAGCGCACCTGAATATTAGCCGCACAACTTGAAATTATGAAAAAAATCATATTTTGTTCATACATTAGCCGCACCAGACTAAAAGCCGCAGGTGCGCTAGCGGGCTAGTAGCGCTAGCGGGTGGGCTAGTTGCTAGTAGAGGCGGTGCACGGCCCGCCTTGCGGGGGGAGGGGAGGGCAACAGAGCGACTGCTCCACCAGCCTCGGAAGAACCCCGCAAAGTGGGCCGCGCACCGCCGCCCGACCGACCCAGCCCTTAGAGCCAATCCTTATCCTGAAGTTATGGCTCTGACTTGCCGACTTCCCTTAGCTGCCTTGTTCTAACATGCCAGAGGCTGTTCACCTTGGAGACCTGCTGCAGATATGGGTACAGGGCCGTGTCTGATCACATACCTTTCCGCCAGGCAAAATGGCGGAACAAACCAAAACAAATCCTCTTACGATGTCACAAAAATCATGAAAAAGCCTTAGAAAAGCTTCACCAGACAATAAGCTGCAGGGTTCAAAGTTCGTGCAAAAAGTAGCGGCTTATAGTCCAGAAATTACGGTACACCTTTCTTGGCTGATGCCTCGGAGCACGTTGTGCGGTGTCGGCCCTGCATTCTGTACAATAACATTCAATATTTATTTACATTTATTATTTACAGTTATTTACATTTAGCTGGATTCTTGCGATGGTGTTGTGTTCATTAAGGTGCTCTCTAGTTTTTTCTCTTTTTTTCCTTCTCTCAACAGGTGATCCAGGTGATTTTTTTTTAAGTATCCTTTCTCATTATTCATCGTCCCCGCTGTTTTACTTTCCCTCCCTCTCTTTTTTTCTGTCTCCCCTTCCTATCCCCCGGTCACGTCTGTCACGTCTGCAACAACTGAAAATAAAATAAAATAAATAACAATAACAAAGGTCAATTAAATGGACAAATACGGCAAGGCCGTGACGAGCCACTTGGTAAAGTAAATCCATTGGACATCTTTCTTGACCTTCAGACAATAATTCTGATAGCTAAAGATCCAAACGGGGCAGGCAAAAAATAAATAAATAAAAAATGTAAATCACTTAAAACATCCACTGTAACCTTTTAAAAACACACCAAAAAAAATCACCTGGAACTAATTGTTTAATGTAAATTCATGTTCCTTAAATGTTTAGATTTGCAAACTAGTACATAGTAGAATCTTCGCCATGTCAGGCTTTATAATCATAGTGTTAGAGTAAATACTTTAATGTTGTCATTATTGTGATTGTTACTGTATATATGAAACTGTATAGACCTTAGTTTGACTATAAGAACAAAGACATTCCTTGCCACACCAAATGCTTGAAGGAAGGTTGTGAACTTTGGAGACTGTTGGTTCACGTAAGAGAAGACAAATGTTAGCTTCCTGACATCCTGTTGCAGGGGAGTTTTATGATATGGTCATTTAACTGACACACACACAGTCACACATGCATACTGACTGACACACAGACGCCCACAGACACGCACACACACAGGCCACAAACACACACACATACAGAGTGTTTGAAACCTTTGTGACACACCACAGGGGGTTTCCCCTGGGGTGTTCTGTCACTGAATAAAAGGATGACAGAAGGGAGGTGACGTTGGAGTCATTTCACGTTGGGTCCGAGAGCAGTACTTTTGTGAATCCAACGGGAAGCTTCCCTTGCTTGCAAGTCCAACAAAGATCGATCGCTGTCTGTCTTGTTTTCGTTCAATGAGGATAAGTTTCTAGAGAATCAGCGGAGGGTGGCTACGCCAAACCTCACACATAGTGACTGATAATGTGTTTTTACTTCAAAGATGTCATTTTGCTGCTGAACAGGGAATACGCTTGAAAACTTGAAGAAGAGAAAATACTGGACATTTTATTGGGTACACCTTGCTATCCCCAGCAGTTAGTGGGGATAGGTTAATTGAAAAACTCTAAATTGCCCATAGGTGTGAATGCAGGAGTGACTGCAAGTGTGAATGGTTGTCTGTCTATGTGTGTTAGCCCTGCCACAGACTGGCGACCTGTCCAGGGTGTACCCCACCTCTCGCCCTAAGACAGCTGGGATAGGCTCCAGCGCCCCCCGCGACCCTGAAAAGGATAAGCGGCTGTGAATGGATAGATGGATGGGTGGACCTTGCTAGTACTGGGTTTGACCCCACCTTTACCTTCAGAACTGCAGTTTGTGCCCATCCATTAAATCTCCATCTGCAAATCTCCTTTTTCACCAGATCCCAAAGACGCTCTATTGGATTGAGATTTAATGAATGTGGAAGCAATTTGAGGATATTAAAATCTCATTGTCATGTTCAAGAAACCAGTTTGAGATGATTTGAGCTTTGTGTCGTCGACAAAGTACTGCCTCCCTCTTTTCAACACTCTCTTTTAAATTTTTTAGCACTTTTCCATCTCTGTTCTTCATCACCTTGTCCTGCTTTGATCTGTCTGTCTGGCCATCAACGATGGCTACACTGTGGCTTTAAAGGGACAGACGTGGTCAGCAACAATATTCAGGTAGGCAGGGGTGTTTAAACGATGCTCAGTTGGTACTGAGGGGTCAAAAGGGTGTCAAGAAAATATACCCGCAAAATTACACCACCAGCAGCAGACACAAGGCAGGATGAATCTGTTCTTTCATGTTGTTTATCCCAGACTTTGACCATAACATTGGAATGTTGCAGCCACAAATTAAGACTCATTAGACCAGGTAATGTTTTTCCAATGCTAAATTATCTAGATTTGGTGACTGTTTACATATTTTAACTTTTACACAGAACACAGAAGTCAAAATAAAAGTTTTTATTTAAGATATTGGCCGTCAGTCTAGAAGATTTTGTTTTAAATAAAGACATTACAGTACTTTCATGTTTTAAATGTTTTTTTGTTGTTGTTGTTTTTAGCCAGACTGCCCAGCTGTTTAGAGTTTGATCACAGATGGTGCCTTAAGAAATATTGTATCCTTCAGTAGTTGGGACAATACGACTACCCATCCCACATCTGCACCAACAGAGTCCCAGGAGATTCAACCGATCAGGTTCCATCATCTACCTGTTGGTACTAATTCTCAGGACTATTATTTATTACAAATATCAAATATTTATGCAAATATATTTTAGTTATTGCACTATTATGAAAATTGATCATGGAGGCTCATAATGAAAATAAACATATATGATGGACATAAAAAAAAAAAAACATAGGTGTCAAACCAGGCAATTAATTGATCAATGAAAACATAATAAGACACTTTTAAGGTGTGGGAGCAACGCAGTGTCTTTATCATTTCATATGCAAAATTGAGGGCGAGAAAGAGAAAGACAGAAAAATACCACTACCTCAAGTACTGTATGTGCTAATAATACTCTTAACCAAGTTGACAGAAGCTCCAGAGATGTGATACCCAAAAAAACCTAAATATGTATGCATCTAAATCAGAAGGCATAATTTTTCCAATAAATTGTCTTTTATCTGTAAGAACAGTAATTTTTTCACATGTTCTGGGAGATTTAAATCATGTAAGTTGCTTGCTGAGATACAAATCTATTGACTATCCTTCGGTCTCAGTCTGTCTCTGCTGACTTCTTTCTGTTTACTGTGAAGTATTGTGCTGCACATTTTTTTTTTTTTTTGTTCAGATTCAACCAGATTCCATTTTCTGCCTCTTTTTCTTGCTCTCCAGCAACCCTTAATTCTTTTTTATAGGATGGCAAGAACTCCTCTGGCAGTATTGAGTTTTAGGCCTTTGGGCTCAACAGGTATCGCTCTCAGACGGCCTGCCTTTACCTCGCACCTACTGCACTCTGGTTTAAATTAGTGGATGCTCTTCAGGTTTGATACTGTCCCCCTTTACTGTAGGTATTGGATTTTCTCTCTCAAATTTCACATCTTACATCTGAAATATAACAGAGAATTGCCTCAGGGCACCATGTGTGCCTGTGCGTGTATGAACATGTGTTTGTTTGCGTAATGGAATGCTCACCATGATATTGCTCACCATGTCAGTGTGCAAATAAAGTCAGGATCTTGGCCCACGCAGAAATCCAATCAATAATGCTGTATTTGATCATGGTCCAATTTGCCTGCTGCACTTACCTAACAGTAAATTCGACAGCTTTTGAGTTTACTGGCTCTTGCTTCACTTGTTGTTTGTGTGGGTTAAATAAGGAATGCAGCGTTGCTTCTAGTGACATAACTCTTCCAGTCTTTCTTGCAGACCTATTGAAATGCTTGTCAACAAGGCCACAAAACAAATTCATTTCTGAAAGGTCAGAGAAGTAAGACATTTTCAGAAAGTAGCCTGGCAAAAGCAATCCATGATTGAAGACTGCATCAATGCATCAGAAAGCTTGAAGTCTGAAAATTACCTACTGGGCCGCAGTGTGGAGAAATCCACGAGAATGGCATACACTCACCACTTTGTTAGGCACAGCTACTCAACTGCTTTTTAAATCAAGCATCCTTTCAGCCGGTCACATGGCAGAAAATCAATGCCCGTAGGCATGTAGACATGGTCAAGATGACACGTGAAGTTCACAGGGACGAAAGGTGATTTAAGGAACTTTCAGCGTGTCATGGTCGTCTGTAACAGATGGGCTGGTTTCACAAACTGCTGATACACGAGGATTTTCCCACACAACCGTTTCCAGGGTTTGCAACAGAACTAGGACTATAGCAGCAGAAGACCGCACTGAGTGCCACTTGGTGGTGGTATTGGCATGGCCTGGGGGATATTTTTGTGGCACACTTTAGGGTCCTTATTACCAATTGAGTATTGTTTAAATGCCACAGCCTACCTGAGTATTGTTGACCGTTTCCATCCCTTTAATAACCACAGTGTTCCCATCTTCTGCTGCTTCCAGCAGGATAATGCAGTCAAATATTCTCCATCTAGTTTTCTTGAACATGACAGTGAGTTCACTGTACCCAACAGTGCTCCAGTTATTGATGCTCCAATAAAGCACCTCTGTGAAGTGGTAAAATGGGAGATTTGCATAAGGCATGTGCAGCTGACAAATCTGCAGCAATTTTCTGATACTATCATGTCAATATGGACCTAAATTGCTGAGGAATAATCTTCTTTAACTTTGGGCATCAGTATCATGAGATCTACATAACAGCAAAAACACCAACAATTTCACATACACAATGTAAATTAACAGAAACAAATGTTGCACTGTTTTCTAATCATTCAGAGGAGAAAACTTGAAAAAATGTAGTTAAGTTAAAGAGTTAAGGGTCAGACTTGAGAGATTAAAATAACGGTCAACCTTGCCCTGGTGTATATTGCTGCCTAAAACACAGAACCAATTTATTCCAGACAAATGTGATTTACACCATTTAAAGATTTCCTTCGATTTACTTTTTTGGTTTGGTGAAGGGTGTTTCTGGCTGGGAGGAGTTTATTTATTCCAGCTGTTCCATCATATAAGCTGTTCCCATGGCTGATTTTTGATTTTGCAAAAATCAGCCAATCAGCCATGGCTGATTGCCGTGCTTGCCGTGGCACATATTGTTTGTGAAGTAATTGTACAAATATCTAGATTTTGTCGCGTTCTTTATTGTGCTATAAAGTCATTCTCATATGGAAGCTGAGCTTTACACGTTCAATTGAAGTTCAACTTACCAACCAGACATTTTACATGCTGTATCTATAGTGGTCACTAATGTATGGTCATTTAAAAAAAAAAATCCTATCAGTAAACAGAATCTCATCTAACAATTAGTGAGTTAGACTATAATAAAAATATTTTTCACCAAAAAGAATCATGGATAGGAGATGGATGTGGGATTGAATTATAAGTAGAAAGGAAAGTATTTATCGTATATCTTCTAATAGTAGCCCCGGCATTTATTCAAAAAATCATCCGGCCGGCCCGGCGTTTAAAAGAGACCGGCGGTTGTTGGAGACCGGCTCTTATTCCCTTCTCAGACTAGAATTGTCACAGAAGTGAGAGGGAAAGAGGACCCAGGACCCAGGTTTTTAGACTGAGGTGAAAAGACGTTTACTTACAGTGCTCCAAAACATATTCCAACAGTTCACAAATAATGCAGTTCACAATTGTGCTCCTCCTTTGCTCCCTGATTCTTGTTAAGAAGTTATTTT